>CAUYUJ010016413.1:127905-132905 GCA_963575745.1 Prorocentrum cordatum | reverse complement strand
AGTGAGGAGTCCGACGTAAGTGATCGTTCGGAAGGAAGCCTTAACAAGGATCCCTTGATCAGGAATCCTCAGTAAGGTGTCCTTCCAATGGAATTCCAAATAAGGAATCTTAGCTAAAGAACTCGCGCGAAGGAATCCTTAATCATGGGCCCGTAAGAAGAACTCTTAATGAGGAATCCTTAGTCAGGGATCCTTGTGGATCCTGCCTAGGGAGTCCTTAGTAAGGATTGCTTCATAGCGCCTCCTAAGTAAGGGACTTTTTAGTAAGGAATCCGTAAGAAAGATTTATTCGTAAGGAATCCGTACAATGAAATCGTTCGTAAGGCATCTTGGTTAAGGACTTTTAGTAAGGCACCTTTAGTGAGGAGTCGCTAACAAGAAATCAGCAATAACGAATCCAGACTAGGGAATCCTTGGTACGGAACCCTTAGTATGGGCTCCTTATTAGGGAAAGAGCGTGTTCTGGGGTTCGGACCCCCTCCCCCGTGCTTCCCCTCTCCTCGGGCCGGCGCTGCGCTTGGGTCGGCGGCGGCTGGCGACGGCGGTGGGGACCACGATTTCTATTTCTTGGCTGGCGCGGGCGCCTGCGGCGGCGGGCGGCGGTGGCAGGGAGCGTCGACGAGGACGACGGTGGTGGTGGTGCTGGGTTGTGGTGGTGGTGGTGGCGGTGGTGGTGGTTGTGGTGGTGGTGGTGTGGTGGTTTGTTGTGGTGGTGGCGGTTGTGGCGGCGGGTGGTGGTGGCGGTGGTTTGGTGGTGGTGTGGTGGTGGTTTGTGTTGGTGGTGGTGGTGGGTTGTGGTGGTGGTGGTGGTGGTGGTTTGGTGGTAGTGTGGTGGCGGTTTGTGGTGGTGGTGGTGGTGGTGGGTTGTGGTTGTGGCGGTGGTTTGTGGAGGTGGTGCTTGTGGTGGTGGTGGTGGTGGCGGTGGTGGTGGTGGTGTGGTGGTTGATGGTGGTGATGGTGGGTTGTGCTGCTGGTAGTGGTGGTGGTTGTGGCGGCGGTGGTGGTGGTGGTGTGGTAGATTGTGGTGGTGGTGGTGGTGGTAGTGGTGGTGGGTTTTTGTGGTGGTGGTGATGCTGAGTTGTGGTGGTGGTGGTTGTGATGGTGTGGAGGTGGTTTCTGGTGGTGGTGGGTTGTGGTGGTGGCGGTGGTTTTTGGACGTTTGTTGTGGTGGTGGTAGTGGTGGCGGTGGTGGTGGTGGTGGTGTGGTGGTTTGTGGTCGTGGCGGTGGGTTGTGCTGCTGGTAGTGGTGGTGGTTGTGGCGGTGGTGGTGGTGGTGGTGTGGTAGATTGTGGTGGTGGTGGCAGTGGTGGTGGTTTGTGTGGTGGTGGTGGTTGTGGTGGTGGTGGTGTTGTGTGGATTGCGGTGGTGTTGTGGTGGTGGTGGCTGTGGTGGTGGTGGTGGTGGTGTAGTGCTGGTGGTGGTGGTGGTGGTGTGGTTGAGCGGTGGTGGTGGTGGTGGTGGTTGTGGTGGTGGTAGTGGTGGTAATCGTCGCTGCGTCCCCCCGTCGCCGGCGCCAGCGCCGGCGCTGCTGGCCGCCGCCAGCGCCGGCGCCGAGGGGGGGGGGGGGGGGGGGAGGGGGTTTGACCCCCCCACCCCTTGGAGGGGGGGGGGGGGGGGGGGGGTTCGGGAGGGGGAGGGTTTGGGGGGGAGGGGAGTATCTCTGGTTTCGATCGACGGCGCCGAGTATTGGGAGGTGGCCCACCCCCCGGTTTGAATCGCGCCGCCGAATCTTCCCAAGGCAAGCGCCCGTGAAACGCGTTCTCTGTCTTATGAGGGAATCCTTGCTGAGGAATCCTGGATCGTACATCCGTATTCAGGAATCTTTAGTATGGAATCCTGGTTAAAAGGTTTCTTCAGTAGGGAGTCTTACTTAATGGATCCTTCAGAAGGAACCTGAGCAAAGTTTCCTTATTAATGGGGGTCGTTCGTAAAGGTGCCTGTAGTAAAGGAACCTTTTTTTTGGAGTCCGTAGTCAAGAAATTAACAATCACGAATCCAGATTAAGGAATCCTTGGTAAGAAACCCTTGGTAAGGTTTCATTACTAGGGAGTCTTTGCTGAGGAGTCCTTGATCGCACATCCGTATTCAGGAACCTTTAGTGCGGAGTTATGTTTCAAAGGTGTCCTCAGTAAGGAGCCTTTTGGTAATGGATGTTTCGTAAGGCAACCTGAGTAAGGTTTCCTTGTTGGGGGGTCGTTAGCAATGTGCCCGTGGTAAAGAATCCTTTGCGGGACCCCCTTTGCCAGGGATCAATCTGGGATCTTCTATAATGAATCCTTATAGCCTTCTTCCTTGGAGAAAACGCCCAAACCACCCAGGCCTTTATCGTGCCTGGTACGGGAGGAGAAGGAGAAGGAGGAGGAGGAGGGGAATAAGAAGGAGGAGGAGGAGGAGGAGGAGGAGGAGGAGGAGATGGAGCAGCATCAATCATGGATTTGCGCACGCTGCCGGCTCACATGCGCACTGCACTGCGGCCCCAGAGGCGATGCAGAACAACCCGGACCCGGCTTCCTGCTACCCAGAGCCCCTTGTCGGCCTCTCCGCGCTGGAGGCTAGCTCTCGGTGGCCCCCGCCTTGCAGCGGGCGCAGCTTCGAGAGTCGAGGCCTTGAGGACTTGATGATCGACCAGGGATCGACCGAAGGGGGGGGTCAGAGGAGGAAAAGGTACCCATTCCGCTACCCTTCCCTCGTTTTTCCCTTGGTCTGGGCCTTCTGGGAGGCCCCCGTCGCCACCGCTGGATTCGCCTCGAAATCCTTGTCAGAGCGCACCCCAGGAGAGGTCTGGGCAGAGTCTGGGGAGAGGGATCGGTCGAGCGCTCAGTTCCCAGGGCCTCGAGGCCTCGGGAGTCCGGGCCTCGCAACTGGGGGCCGAGCAGGTGGGGTCGGAGGGTCTCGCCGCGTCGCCGATGCCTCGGCGAGGCGGCTCGATGTGGAGCCCGATTTTCTCCGCGCTGGCGTCGCCGATGCACCGCCCACATGGCCGATGCAGTGCCGATGCATCGCCGATGCATCGGCTGTGCGGCGAGATCCTCCGAGCCCATCTGCTCCGACCCCATCAGGGCTGGGCTCCAGAGGATCGACCGGGGATCGTGGGGTCAAGAGGTCGGTCGACTGTCAAGGTCCCACGGGGGATCGCTGATCGCTCCCCAGCTCCCGCTCCCCGTCCGTCGGCTGCAGCTAGCGCGCGCGGCTGCGGGCAGGCAGCAACCGCCCCGCGAGGATGCGCGCAGGAGTGACCCTCTGCATGCAGGCCGGCCACAACTGGGGGAGCTGTGGTCCTGATCCCCTTGGGGGACCCGTCGGATTCGGCGCCTCTCCCGAGAGATCGTCGGCACGATTTTAGGCCTCACAGACGGACTCGGAGTGGATGGGATCGGAGGATCGCGCCGCATTGCTGATGCATCGGCGATGCGGCTCAATGTGGAGCCCGATGTTCTCCGCGCCGAGGCCGCCTATGCATCGCCGATACATCGCCGATGCATCGCCGGTGCAACGCCGATGCGGCGCGATCTTCCGACACCATCTACTCAGACCCCATCTGGGAAGCCTCTGACGATGGGTTGCCCCAGGGGGTTCAGGACCACCGCTCCCCCAGTTGTGGCTGATCGGCTTCGCCGCACTGGCCTTCGTTGCGGGCCCACTGGGGTTCCCCCGCAGTGCCGGCTTGCCCGCTCGGTCTAGGCTCCCCGCAGCCCCTGACAGCCGCGCACCCGAGGTTGCTTTCGTGCCCAGGGTCACTCCTGCGCGTGGCCGCCTGGGGTGCAATTCCCGGGGAGTTTGGTTCGGGGCATTTGCGCGGGTGCATCCGTGAACGAGGATCAGCCTGATCTGGGCTCAGTCCCGCTTGATCTGGCTCAATCCTGGACTTGATCTGGCTCAATTCAGTTTGATAGCCACCTAACCGTGCTTTACCGGTTCCCACGAAGACTTCCCATAAGTTGCCTCGTAGAAAGGTGGGGGGGGCGGAGACCCAGGAACCCAAACCCCTTGGCAGAAGAGATCACGACGAAAGGGTCTTGGCAACTTCTGGCCTCTGGCCCCCACTCAGGATGAAAGGCTGGTGCCGGGGAAGGAGGTCGAGACGTCCAGTACCGAAAAACACACGCACGTCGCCAGACGTCCATGTGTCGAAGGAGGAGGGAGCGGATGGAGGCATTGGGGGGCCAGGAGTGGAGTCACGAGGCGAGCTCAATGAGCGCATGAGTTCGCTGACTTCGGCCCTCCCTCTTCCCGCCCTCTGCGCCAAGCGGCTCCTCTCCACTCCGTTCGGCGTCGCGCGCCGCGTCTTGCGCGCACGGAGCAAGCCGGGCATCGTGGCCAGCGCGGTCGAAGAGATGCGGCACCTCTCGGCCAGGGTCGTCTCGATCTCCCTGTCGGGCACAGGGCTCCACACCACAGGGCCGTAGGGATCCCGCTGCACAAGGTCTCACCCTACAGGGTCGCACCCCGCAGGGTCCCACCCAACCGGTCCCATCCCACAGGATCCGACCCCACAGGGATCCCGCCCAGGTCCCACCTCGTAGTTTGTGCCCCACCTCGTCCCCACGTGTGGACGGGATTCGGAGGAGGGGTCGGGACGGGGCCCGAGCAGTTTCTTCCACGAGGGGCAAGGGTATCTTCCCTGTTGTTGTTGATGTTGTTGTCGTTGTTGTTGTTGTTGTTGTTGCTGCTGCTGCTGCTGCTGTTGTTGTTGAATATTATTACTTCTAAAGAATAATTATTGTTGGGCCCCCTGGTGCACGCCCCCCTCGCCGCGCCTAGGCCGCAGCCACATTTTCATCATTTTCGTGAGGAAGCCTCAGGTAAAACGATGTGATCCAGATCCGGTTGTTTTGTTGTAATCCGTTTTCCCTTGCAAAAAACACTATAAAATGACATTTCTTGTTCTAATATAATCAAATTTCAAGAATCCCTTGCAAAAAATAAGGTAAAGTGGACATTCGCGCGCGCAAGACGAAATCCTTCCAAAAGCTTAGTGTTCGGAGCGATTTTAACATAAA
>CAUYUJ010016413.1:112905-122905 GCA_963575745.1 Prorocentrum cordatum | reverse complement strand
GCTAAAATGGACATTTCTTGTTCTAACATAACCAAACTTCAAGAATCCCTTGCAAAAAATAAGGTAAAGTGGACATTCGCGCGCGCAAGACGAAATCCTTCCAAAACCTTAGTTTTCGTAGCGATTTTAACATAAAAACATAAAAAACCAATGGTTTTTCAAAAACAAATTGTCAAAATTTCATCCCGCGCGCTCTTGCGGATTCGTAGGAAACCCAACACTTTTTAAACATTTCTGTCAAACGGGCTTTTGCGAGCAACTTTTTCGAACTTCTGCAACAACGGTTGCGCACCTGCCAGGGCCATCATCCCTGTCAAATAATACCATGCGGGACACATTCGTTTTTTCTTCGCGCGCGCACGCCGTCGTCGTCGGCCGCGGGGCCCTGAATAGTAGCCACGGTCGTCCGCATGCCACGAAGTGAAGTGTCCGAACGTCATAGGGCGGGAAGCTGGGTGTGGGTGGTGGCGAAGAGTCGTTTGGAAATTTGGTAGAGCTTGAACCGGCCCCCCCACAAAGTGGGGGTATTGCCCGCCTCCTATGAAAACCCTGGCACTGGTGAGAACGGAGTGTCCCCACGTGCTAGTAATTGGTTGTTGTTGTTGTTGAACATTATTTATTCTAAAGAATAATTATTGTTGGGACCCCTGGTGCGCGACCCCCTCGCCGCGCCTAGGCCGCAGCTACATTTTCATCATTTTCGTGAGGAAGCCTCAGGTAATACGATGTCATCAAGATCCGGTTGTTTTGTTCCCCCCCGCTGTCCCTTGCAAAAAACACTATAAAATGAAATTTCTTGTTCTAAAATAACCAAACTTCAAGAATCCCTTGCAAAAAATAAGGTAAAGTGGACATTCGCGCGCGCAAGACGAAATCCTTCCAAAACCTTAGTGTTCGTAGCGATTTCAACATAAAAACATCAAAAAACCAATGTTTTTTTTTTTTTTTTTTTTTTTTTTTTTTTTTTTTTTTTTTTTTTTTTCTTTTTTTTTTTTTTTTTTTTGTAAAAAAAAAAAAAAGTGTCACAATTTCATCCCGCGCGCTCTTGCGGATTTGCAGGAAACCCAACTTTTTTAAACATTTCTGTCAAACGGGCTTTTGCGATCAACTTCTTCACGTGCTTCGAACTTCTCCAACAACGGTTGCGCACCTGCCAGGGCCATCATCCCTGTCAAATAATACCATGCGGGACACATTCGTTTTTTCTTTCCGTGCGCACGCCGAAATCTTCAAAAACCATTGGGTTTCGTAGGAATTTTAGCACCGCGCAACATAAAATCATTTTTCGCACCGTAGGCCCTTCAAATCGTCGTCGTCGTATACTAAGCTAGTTTCCACAAGATGTTACCACAAGAAGTCATTGAAACCATGCGCCAGTGTAGTAGCCACGGTCGTCCGCATGCCACGAAGTGAAGTGTCCGAACGTCATAGGGCGGGAAGCTGGGTGTGGGTGGTGGCGAAGAGTCGTTTGGAAATTTGGTAGAGCTTGAACCGGCCCCCCCACAAAGTGGGGGTATTGCCCGCCTCCTATGAAAACCCTGGCACTGGTGAGAACGGAGTGTCCCCACGTGCTAGTAATTGTTGTTGTTGTTGAACATTATTAATTCTAAAGAATAATTATTGTTGGGGCCCCTGGTGCACGGCCCCCCTGCGCCGCCTAGGCCGCAGCTACATTTTCATCATTTTCGTGAGGAAGCCTCAGGTAATTCGATGTGATCAAGATCCGGTTGTTTTGTTCCCCCCCGCTTTCCCTTGCAAAAAACACTATAAAATGACATTTCTTGTTCTAATATAATCAAATTTCAAGAATCCCTTGCAAAAAATAAGGTAAAGTGGACATTCGCGCGCGCAAGACGAAATCCTTCCAAAAGCTTAGTGTTCGGAGCGATTTCAACATAAAAACATCAAAAAACTAATGGTTTTTCAACAAAAAAATGTCAAAATCTCATCCCGCGCGCTCTTGCGGATTCGTAGGAAACCCAACACTTTTTAAACATTTCTGTCAAACGGGCTTTTGCGAGCAACTTTTTCGAACTTCTGCGACAACGGTTGCGCACCTGCCAGGGCCATCATCCCTGTCAAATAATACCATGCGGGACACATTCGTTTTTTCTTCGCGCGCGCACGCCGAAATCTCCAAAAACCATTGGGCTTCTTAAGAATTTTAGCACCGCGCATCATAAAATCACACGAATCGCACCGTAGGTCCTCGAAAAACACCTGCACGACTTTTCAAAATTTCTACCCGCGCGCGCTGTCCTAACAACTTCTGTGGGTGTGTACTCCACGCCAGTGTAGTAGCCACGGTCGTCCGCAGGCCACGAAGTGAAGTGTCCGAACGTCATAGGGCGGGAAGCTGGGTGTGGGTGGTGGCGAAGAGTCGTGTGGATATTTGGTAGAGCTTGCACTGCCCCCCCACAAAGTGGGGGTATTGGCTGGCGTCGCATGAAAACCCTGGCACTGGTGAGAACACTGAGCGTTCGGGTAAAGTGATTGTTGTTGTTGTTGTTGTTGTTGTTTCATTCCCATTGTTTTTTCAATTGAAGTGCCCTTCCTGGCGCTCGCACCCTGTTTTTGTATCAGGGAAAGTCTTCTTCCTCAAACTGTGCCCCTGGCCCCTGGTTTACAACAACAACGGCTCCCGCTTTATATTTCCCCGAAATTTGCTCCGGCCCCCCGCTCCCGCTTGAGACCTCCTTGCAATTTACTCCAGAAGCGCGCTCCCGCCTGAGACTTCTTCGCAATTTGATCAGGCGCCGCGCTTTTACCATTCAGGAATCGCGCGTTCGCTGGGGACTCCTTCGCCTTTCCTTAGGAATTGCTTTCTCGCCGGAAGCGATCTGGCTAATCGCGCAGAGCTCGCGATCGATCCGCCCGCTCGGCCCGCCCGTCTGGGTCATGCCCTTCGTGCCCCATGCTCGCTCGCGCCCTTTGTGCCTCATTGCTGCCATTCGTGGCCCCTCCCCTTGTGGCCCAGTCGCTGCCCTTCGTGGCCCCGGTGCTGCCCTCAGTGGCCCTCCGTTGCCCTGTGTGACCCAGATATACGCCCTTCGTGGCCCCCAGTCGCTCGTGCCCTCAGAGGCCCCATTGCTGCCCTTCGTGGCCCCGCTGCTGCCTTCAGTGACCCCCCCGCTGTTTTTGTGGCCCATATATTCGCCCTTCGTGGCCCCCAGTCGCTCGTGCCCTCATTGGCCCATTGCTGCCCGTCGTGGTCCCATTGTAGCCTGGTGTGCCTCCCCCCCGCTGCCCTCAGTGGCCCTCTCGCTGCCCTTTGTGGCCCATATATTCGCCCTTCGTGGCCCCCAGTCGCTCGTGCCCTCAGCGGCCCTATTGCTGACCTTCGTGGCCCCGCCGTAGGCCCTTTTGCGGTTCGGCCACATGTTTTCTGCTCCTAGCCCCCCTCCTGCTACTCTCTCTCTCTCTCTCTGTCGTGCTCCATCCTCCTCTCTCCCCCGTGTCCCTTCCTTCCATCCGTCCTCTCTTCCCCTGTCTTAGGTGGTGCGCGACATACACGTTGCAGGTAAGAAGAATATATCCCCAAGGGGATACGGTCGAAGATGAAGAGGGTGGGTATCGAGGGTTTGGGATATATGTGTTGGATGGCACACGAGCAGATTAGAGCGAACAGTCTTAAACATATTGTTTTTGTTGTTGTCGTTGTTGTTCATGTAATATTCATTTGTAGAGAATAATAATTGTTGACTTCCGGAAGCGATTCCGCGCGCTCTCGCCTCGACGCCGCCTGCATTCTCTCTAAAAACGAGACTCCCGTGCGAGCGTGGGCTTGAGTGTAAAAGTGTGCCCTTGGAGTCCCGGCTACGACGACATCGGCTCCCGCTCGATGCTTCCTCACAAATTTACCCCGAGACACCCTGGCCAGAGAGGCCCCCGAACTCAGGAACGGCGCTCTCGCTCGAGGCTTCCTCACAAATCGGTCAAGTTGGCGGAGGCCCGGCCACGACGACAAGGGCTCCTGTTCGATACTTCCTCACGATTTATTCGGAGAGCCCCTGGCCAGGAAGGCCCCCGAACTCAGGAACGGCTCTCTCGCTCGAGACTTTCTCGTGATGCAGTCAAAATGAGGGAGGCCCAACTACCACGACAAGGGATCTCGTTCGTTATTTCTTCAAGATGTATTCGCAGAGGCCCTTGCCAGAGAGGCCCCCGAAGTCAAGAGTGGCGCTCTCGCTCGAGATTTTCTCGCAATGAAGGCCCAGACGGCGACAAGGGCTCCCGTTCGACATTTTTCATTATGTATTCCGAGAGCCCTTGGCCTGGCAAGAGAGGCCCCCGAACTCAGGAACGGCGCTCTCAGTCGAGATTTCCTCGCACTTCAGTCAGTGGCCGACAAGGTAGAGATTCCCCCCCGAAAGGGGGTGCGATCGAAGACGAAGTGGGCGGGTATCGAGGGGTGGGGTACACAGAATGCAAAACACGCGTACCAGTAAGAGCGGACAGTCTTAATGATTGTGGTTGATTTTTCCATTATTGAAGAACAACTGTTGTTGATCCCCCCCGACTGGTGATCATTTTGTTTTTTCAATCGAAGTGCTTCCCCCGGGGCTCGCACCCGGCTTTTTATAAGGGAAAGTCGCTAGGCTCAAACTGGGACCTTGGCCCCGAACTACAACAACAACAACGGTTCCCGCCTGATATTTCCTCACAGTGTAGTCCCAAATCGCTCTCTCGCGCGGGACTGACTCACAATTTGTATACGAATCGCGCTCTCGCGTGGGACTTCCTCGCAATTTAATCAGATGATGCGCCCTCGGCGCTCAGGAATCACGCTCTCGCTTTGGCTTTTCTCGGGATTCACTTGGGAATGGCGCTATTGCTCGAGACGTCCTCGCGATTCATGCAGGACCCACGCTTCAGCAACCCGCTTGCTCAACCTGGTCGCTTGGGCCCGCCTTCCTGACCTGCCCGCTAAGGGTCTGCCCACCCGGTTTGCCCGTCTGGTTCTACCACTTGTTGTCTGCTCCTTGCCCCCCTCGTGCTAATTTCTCTCGTGTTCTATTCTTCTCCCTCCCCCTTCAAACCATCTTCTCTTCCCTTGTTTTAGGGACTGCACTAAATACACGTGGCAGGTAAGGAAGATATACCCCCAAGGGGGTACGATCGAAGACGACGAAGGCGGGTACCGAGGGCTTGGGATATGATATACGTATTGATTGGCACGTGATCTGATAGGAGCGAACAGTTTGAAGCTGATTGTTGTTGTTGTTGTTGTTGTTGTTGCTTCTCTGCTCTCTCGCTCTTCTTGTTCACCCATACTCGGTCGACTCGGCGGAGTTCCGCTGATAGTAACTATGAACTCCTTTGGACCACCGTGCGACGACTGTGGCCGTGAGGAATTCATTTTCTCCTGAGGCGCACAGCGCCGAGCATGTCCGTAGCCCCTTGACTCAAGGGCTCGCGGGCGCGTATGACATTTTCGCGCTTCCTTTTGCTCATACACTTTTGCGTGTTCTGTTCGTGAACCTCCATGTCTCCCAGCCATGGTTTGGTGCTTGCTTGCTTCGTTGCGGTGCTGAATGGCCCAACCGCGCTCCGATTGGAAAGGGGCTCCATCTCATCCGGGGAGTTGGCGCAGCGCACCCAGCAGGCGGTACCTTTGGAATGCCCATGGGGCAAGGTTCAGGCACGTGGCACAGCAACGGTGGAAGATGAATCTGCTGCGCAGGAGGTGTGCGCACCTGAAGTTTCCGACTGGCAATCCGAATTTGCTGGCTTCAAAAATTGGAGCGATGCTTTGCGCGAAGCCCCATTATCGGCTTCAGATATCCGTGAGCAGAGCATGCTCGGTGAAGCTGTTCGCACACTGAAACAAAAGTCGCGTCAACCACATATAGCTTTCATCGGAGATTCTTTGATGCGCCAGCAGTATTTCAACTTAGCATCGTGGTTGATACACGGGGAAGCTCGGCCTGAGATGCCCGAGAAATTGCCTTCCATTGAGACCCACTACCATGACTTTTGGACAGCAGTTTACCGCCACCAGAACAGCGAGTTGCAGGCTGACGGTGTTTCGGAAATCTGCCACTGTGGCCGGAAAGACGAAGCGCTTTATGTGGAGGATCGTTTTGTTGCGTTGCCTGCGAACGGATCGTCGATGTCGTTCTTTGGATGGTTTGGCGATGCGCCTTTCCATGGATATTTCACTCCCCCAGACGAGCGCCCCACGCAAATCAGCTGCAAAGCTGGGACATGTACTTCGCCGTTCCGTTGGACAATCAAACAACCAGCATGGCAAACTGCTCGAGGTGTAGTGCAGTTACTGAACAGCGTGGTGATGAAATTACAGCCCAAGCCGACGCACGTCGTGGTTAATTCTGGCAAATGGGGCCATTTGAATACGGTCGGCTTGCGCAATTTGTTTGCAGCAGGTGCTGAGATCCAGAAGCGCGATGGGATCAGGTTCATGTGGAAAACTGTGACCCATGGCAGAAGCGATACCAAGGACGAGCATCAAACATTTGTCGATCAGGAGAAGAAGCTCGCACGCGAATATGGTTGGGAGGTGTTCGATGCATACAGGATGACCAGCGCTTATCCTATGCGAGGCCAGTACTATCGGGACCCAACACATTTATCGAAGACGCCTACGGCGGACCTCTGCCGCCCCCTGCTTTGGTACCGCCAATGTGGCAAACGTTGGGCCGACGTCTTACTGAGCCATTGGAACATGTGCTCCCCCGGCCGTTGTGGAAACGCTTGGGGAAACAGTCGGGGGAGGAAGAGAGAGAGAGAGAGAGAAAGAGAGAGATAGAGAGAGAGAGAGAGAGAGAGAGAGAACAAAAAGAGAGAGAGAGAGAGAGAGAGAGTCCGTAGCCATTTTGGCTCAAGCCATTTTGGCTCGAGCCATTTTGGCTCATGCCTGCTTGGGCGCCAGGCGGGCGGCAGCGTTGGGTCTCTGCCGCGGTGCGATGGCTCCCCAGGGGATGGCTGCGTGCGGGAGCAGGGCGGCCGATGCGGCGGCGGAGCTCCCAGAGGCTACAGCGGCTGCGCCGTCGCCGTGGCCGACACGGCGTGCCAGGCAGGGCGCTGCCCGTGGGGCGGCGGCTGGGCGCCTGGCGGCGGCGCTGCGGCGCGTGCTCGACCTCGAGGCGCTCGTGGAGGGCTTGCAAGCCGACCTGCGCCACGCGGTAGCGGCGGGCGAGGCCGCGCCCTGGCTGCCTCCTGCGCCGCCTCTGCCCCTGCGAGCGGCGGGGCCGCGGCCGATGGCGTGGGGGCCGCAGGCGGTGCTCCCGAGCCGAAAGCCACGGCGGCTGAGCTCGTGCAGCGCCTGGCGCTCGTCGCGCCCGTGCTGGAGGCGGACATCACAGGCACGGACGCGAGCGCCATGGAGGTGGGCAGGCGCAATGTGGCCTCCCACCACCCCGCGCTCCCCGCCGCCGACGTGCGGGCGATATTCAATCGAGTTCAGCGTGAAGCGACGCGCGCACCCAGGCGGGGGAGGTGCAGCAGGGCGGCGGTGCAGCTGCGGAGGCCCAGACCGCCGTGGAGGTGGCCTTCGCTGCATCGGCGGCTGCCAGCGGCTCGCTCGGCGTATGACGCGGCGCTTACCGCCTGGGAGGAGGTGGCGGCGAGGCGCGGCCGCGCTGCGCGCAGCGCACCGCCTCCCACTGCAGGCGCCGCGTGCCGCGACGCGTCTGCACCGCCGCCCAGGGTGCCTGCGGCGCCGCGCGGGCAGGCGAGCCCCCCCCCGGCGCTGTCGCCGCCGGTGATGAGCGGGGCGCACTGGTGGGCGTGGGAGGCCGAGGCGCTCGGCAGGAGCGACGCCATCCTGGAGTCCGATGCCGTCCCTGCTGGTCCGCATGGCGGGGCTGTGCAGGACGTAGGGGAGGGTGGACACCTTGTTCCTGGAGCTGCTGGGCGGGAGTCTGGCGGCGCGAGCGTGGAGAGCGGCATCGGCGACGAGGACGACCTGCCCTTCTTCGATCCTGAGGGATGCGCCTGCGACGACTTCGAGGATGTGCTGGAGAGCGAGGGGGAATGTCTTGGCGGTCGTCATGCTGCTGCGGATTCGCTGGAGGCTGAGGCGGAAGATCACGACGATTTTCACGGTGCCCCTCGTGGGGGGGCATGTTGGGGCTCGTGCTCGCCGTGTCGACGAGGGCCGAGCTCGAGATGGTCATCGTGCAGTCGGCGCGGCCTGCGCTGCCGATTCGGTCGATTTTGGTAGCAGGGGTGGCACGGTCAAGGAGCTGCAGACCGACGCCGCGCCCGACGCGCAGTGCCTGGTGCAGTCCGCCGCCCTGCTGGGGGACGACGCGCCTGCTGGGGGCAGCCCGTCGTCTCGCCTGCCCGCCGTCTCATGGTCCTCCGTGGGCGCGTGGAGGTGGTCACGCGCGTGGACGTGAGCAGGAGGCTGGCTGCCGCCGGGTGCATCCAGTGGGGCCTGCCTGAGGTGCACATTGGCCTGCATTGCTCATCTCAAAGCGGAGCTACAGCAGTCTCGCGCTGAGCGACGTCCTGGTCTGTTGGCGAAGCTCAAGAAGGCCAAGCGTGGCAGGTAGTGTCAGTGGGAGTGCGCTTGGTGCCTGGCCATTTTTGGAGCGGCAGTCTGAGGCGCCGTCGGCCCTGCTGGATGCGGCTCGAATTTCTCGGCCGTTTCTGGGCCGTCCTGTGGGCAGTCGGGCAACCCTTCTGGGGTTCCCTGAGTGCGTTTTGGGGTCTCTGGTCTGGGCTCCTGGGTGGGTCGGGCCGTCCCCGCGGGGGCGGGGTGTGTGTGGCTTCTGCGACCCGGCCTGGCGACTTGGCTTGCGAGCAAGTCGTCTGGGCGCGCGGGCTGGTGGCGAGAGGCTGCCGTGCCCCCGCGTGCATCCTGTGGCGCGGGCTGGCTGCGTGAGGCGGCCGCACCCCCGCGGACTGAACGCTGCGCCCCAGCGGCGGGGCCTTGCCCCTTCCCGTTGTGGCGCCGAGGGTGGTGCGAGAAAGAGAGAGAGAGAGAGAGAGAGAGAGAGAGAAAATAAAAGAGAGAGATAGAGAGCGAGATAACGAGACAGAGAGAGAGAGATAGACGAGGAGGATCAGAGGGAGGCGAAGGATGGTGATCATGAGGCTTATGATGATGATGATGATGATGATGATGCTGATGCTGCTGCTCATGATGATGCCTCTGATGCCTCTGATGATGCTGCTGATGATGATGATGAGGATGAGGACGACGACGAACAACCGACGAACGCGACGACGACGACGACGAAAACGACGACGACAACGACAACGACAACGACGACGATGGCGACGACGACGACGGCGACGGCGACGACGGCGACGGCGACGGCGACGACGGCGACGGCGACGGCGACGGCTACGGCGACGACGACGTTGCTGCTGTTAATGATTATGACGATGTTGTTGATGATGATGATGCTGATGGTGCTACTGCTGCCGCTGATGATGATGCTGCTGTCGATGTTGCTGCGGATGATGCTGCTTATAATGCTGGTATTGGTGATGCTGATGATGAGTAGGATGATGATGATGATGCCGAAGATGATGATGATGATGATGATGATGATGATGATGATGCTGATGATGATGATGATGATGATGATGATGATGATGATGATGATGATGGGGGTGGCGAGGAAGGTGAGGTTGAGGGTTCGGGTGACGCGGAGGGTGGGGGTGATAGTGGCGTTGATGATGAGGATGAGGATGAGGATGATGGTGGTGACGATGATGGTGATGTTGATGCTGATGCCGATGCTGATCATGATGATGATGGTGGTGATGGTGATGGTGATGGTTATGCTGCTGATGCTGATGCTGCTGCTGATGATGGTGATGTTAATGACGATGATGTGGGTGATGATGATGATGACTGTAACCAGGTGATGATGATGGTGATGGATGGTGGTGGTGATGACGATGCTGGTGACGACGAAGGTGGTGATAGTGATGATGATTCTGATGCTAATAAGACGCTGATGCGGTTGTTGCTGATGATGGTGATGGTGATGTTGATGGCGATGCTGATGCTCATGACGTG
>CAUYUJ010016413.1:105405-110405 GCA_963575745.1 Prorocentrum cordatum | reverse complement strand
GATGATGATGATGATGCCAATGATGGTGGCGGTGGTGATGATGATGCTGATGATGATTATGATACTGTTTATGGTAAGGATGAAGATGAGCATGAAGATGTGGATGTAGACGATGATGATGATTTAGAGGAGTGTAATGAAGACTATGCGAGTATGCTGATTCTGATGATGGTGATGGTGAGGCTGATGGCATGATGGCGATTCTGCTGATACTATGCTTATGGTTATGATGATGTTGATGCTGCTGATGGTCATGGTTATGATGATGATAATGCTGATGATGCTGATGATGACGACGAGGAGGATGAGGACCAGAACAATCACGATGATGATGCTGCTGCTGCTGATGATGATGATGATGATGTGATGTGATGTGATGTGATGATGGCGATGCTGGTGACGATGACGATGACGATGACGATGACGATGATGCTGATGATGATGATGATGATGATGATGATGATCATGATGATGATCATGACGACGATACTGCTGCTACCACTAGTTTTCAGACGAATAGTGACTATAGTACGGATGGTAACAGTGATACTGGTGACATTGGTGGTGCGACTACTAAGTATAATATGATTCTGCTACTTATGAAAATAACAGCGGCAACCACGACGGCGAAGATGATGCTGATGACGACGATGCTGTTTTTCATGTTGATGATGATCATGTTACTGTTGATGAAGCTGATTATGCCGATGATGATGCTGATGATGCTGATGACGATGACGATAATGCTAATGATGCTGATGATTATGCTGATGCTGGTGCTGCTGCTGATGATGATGCTGATGATTCTGCTAATTGTGATGCTGATGAAGTTGATGATGCTGCTGTTGCTGATGATGATGATGATGATGGTGATAGTAGTGATGCTGTTGATGCTGTTTTCGCTGATGACATGCTGATGGTGTTGATGATGCTGCTGATGATGATGCTTATGATGAGATGATGCTGATGCTGATGCTGCTGCTGATGATGATGATTCTGATGACGATGTCGATGACGATGATGCTGATGATGCTGATGATGATGATGCTGACGATGGTGATGATGGTGATGCTGATGATGCTGATGCTGATGATGCTGATTATGATGATACTCGTGATTCTGATGATGGCGATGAGGATGATTCTGTTGATGTTGGTGATGATGATGACGCATCTGATAATGATGATGATGATGATGCGGATGATGATGATGATGATGATGCTGATGATGATGATGATTATTATTATTATGATGACGATGATGGTGATGATTATGATGATGCTGATGATGATGATGGTGGTGGTGGTGATCATGATGCAGATAATGATGATGCTGATGATGATGTTGATGATGATGATGATATGCTATGATATGATATGGTATGATATGGTATGATATGGTATGATATGATATGATGATGCTGATGATGATACTGATGATGATGGTGATGATGATGATGCTGATGATGATGATGATGATGATGATGATGATGATGATGATGGTGATTGTGGTGATTGTGGTGGTTGTGGTGGTTGTGGTGGTGGTGGTTGTGATGATGATTATGATGATGATGCTGCTGATGATGATGATGATGATGATGCTGATGCTGATGCTGATGCTGATGCTGATGCTGATGCTGATGCTCATGCTGATGATGATGATGATGATGATGATGATGATGATGATGATGATGATGATGATGATGATGATGATGATGATGATGATGATGATTGATGATGATGATGATGATGATGATGATGATGATGATGATGATGATGATGATGTGATGATGATGATGATGATGATGATGTGATGATGATGATGAATGATGATGATGATGATGATGATGATGATGGAGGAGGAGGGAGGAAGAGGAGAGAGGGAGGAGGAGGAGGAGGAGGAGGAGGAGGAGGAGGAGGAGAGGAGGAGGAGGAGGAGTGCGACGAGGAGGTGGAGGTGGAGGTGGCGGTGGAGGTGGAGGTGGAGGAGGAGGAGGAGGAGGAGGAGGAGGAGGAGGAGGAGGAGGAAGAGGCGGAGGAGGAGGAATAGGACACGAGGCGGAGGAGGAGGAGAGGAGGAGGAGGAGAGGAGGAGGAGGAGGAGGAGGAGGAAGAGGAGGGCAAGGAGGAGGGCAAGGAGGAGGGCAAGGAGGAGGGCAAGGAGGAGGGATGGAGTGGGCTGAAGGAGGAGAGGAGGTGGTCGCCCGCGGCGGTTGGTCCTTCCGCCCCTCGCTGACGCCGCCCGCAGGAGTGCAACAACCACCTGGAGGCAGCCGTCTCTTCCTCTGCACGTGCGGCTGATCTGCGTCCTGCCGACGCCCTGCCGACGCCCTGCCGACGCCCTGCCGTTTTTCCGCCGTTTTCGATCTCTTTGGGCCTTCGTAAGGGGCCCGTGAATGTCAAACGGCGGCTCAGGATGAGAAGGCGGCCACGTGTAGAACACCTAAGGCATCTATGCCTGGGGCGGGCGCTCGGGTCCACCAGGCCGGCCAGATGAGGCCACAGCACGAGGTTCTCCCTGCCGACGTCGCCGATACATCGGCGACGCGGTGCGATCTTGCGATCCCATCAGCTAAAGCCCGTGTGGGCGGTCCCCGTCAAGGTTGAACTGGGCCAACCTTTGACGATCTCCGCTGTCGAATGGCGGAGATCGCTCGACATGGAGCGATCAGCGTGGTGTCAGAAACCAGCATCCGCGTCGTCACGAAGGACACCAGCAGTGTTCAGAGGCTCCCTCCCTCCCAGGTTCGAAAGACACCAGCAGTGTGCAGGGCCTCCCTCAGCAGTGTTCAGAGGCTCCCTCCCTCCCAGCTCCGCGTCGTCACGACGAACACCTCATAAGTTGGCGCACGACCTCCGCCATGGGAGTTGTTTCCTTCAGACAGACAGACGCTGGCCCTGCATCCAGGTGGACGCGCTGGCGGGAGAATGACAGGATGAAGGCAAACGTTTCTTCCCCTCGCGAGCGGCGACAGGCGACAGGATGCGGCTCAGAGCCACTCCCAATATGACGATGGTAGATGCGACGGTCGAAAATACAGCGGGACCGAGGTATAAGATCCAGGTTCGTTCGGGGAGGGTACCCTAATGTTCTTCGTGTTTGTTGGATGTCCTTGTGGGTCCTGGGAGAGGGCACCCTCGAATGTTCCTCAGTTTGGGCCGGCGGAGGGTCATGTTCTTGAGAGATATTCTTCTGTCCTAGATCCAACCCTACAGATGCACTGAATATGCCCATTGTTGCCGTGGACGACCTCTGCACCCTCTGGCTGGCCTCGTGACGGGAAACGTATAAAAGGGGTAGAGGCCGAATGTGACGAACCCCGTCCGCCATGGGGGAAACGGGTCCTGACGGAAACGGGTCTTGAGGGTGTTCGCCGTCCCCGAGCTTTCGGGGCCCTCAACGGGTACCAGGACCGTCAGAAAACGACTCAGAATGAAGAACTCGTCCTGGGGGAAGGCCCCAGGGTCCAGGACCCGCCTCCTACAGGACCCGCGTCCCCCATGCTGAACCACGTCCGTTCGATCCTGCCGTCCAGTCCCTCTACAGCGCATAGCTGCTGCTGCAGCCGGTCTGCGCCTCTGGGCCGCTCCCCGTCGCGGTGTCGAGAGCTCCAGGGCTGGCGGGGACCGCGACCTGGCGACGAAGTGCCGCCAGGGGGCCGGGCGAGCTGCGGCCGGGGAGCGCTCGAGCGTTGCTCCTGCAGCCTTGGGGCTTCCCCGCTGGATCTTAGAGGAGGACACGGTGCCCATACCGCGACCTTTTCTCGTTTCCCCCTTTTTGGGGCCTCCTGGGAGGCCCTCGTCGCTACCGCTGGATCCGCCTCGAAATTCTGGTCAGAACGCACCCCAGGAGGGGTCTGGGGAGTAGCGGTATCGGTACCTGGTGGTTTCCTCAGGAGTAGCGGTATCGATAGTTCTTGGTGCGCCATGAAGGAGTTGTCCTGAGGGTTAGGCACAGCTGGGCTCGGGTGCCTGGGCTCTTTCACCTCGGAGTGCTGGTTGTTTGGGGCATCGGGGCATCTCCGTGTGGCCCTGTACCTGCGGCGAAGGGGCTCATGTTTCTTAGCCCACACTCCTGTGGCCAGGTTTCGACTGCACCCCATCCCTCTTTCCCATGTCCCTTGCCCCTAGAGCCTCTCCTCCCCCTCTTCTTCCCTCTTCCTCCCACCACCTTTTCTCCCATCCCTCATTCTCCCCCATCCAGATGCCCAAGCACGCAGAAGGGTGAGGATGTGAGACAGATGCGAAAGAGGTCGGCCCGCTTTGATTCGATTCCGGTACTCAAGCGATCCGATGCGACAAGATGCTCTCATGGCGTTGCTGTGAATCTTGGCGCAGCCGATCCGATTCGATTTTGACTCCGTGCCGATCAAGTTCACATCTCTCGATTTGACCCGATTTCTCGATCCGATGCCAGCTGACCCTGCCCTCTCCTGGCGGCGAAATCCGAACCCCACCCTCGCTGATCACCGATTCAGGCAACTCGATGGGGGGTGGGGTAGGGTTTGAAATTTGTCGAGTACGTGGCAGCATCCGAACCCTACCCCCAAGTCACATCTATTCAGGAGAAGCGCTAGTTTGTGGGGGTATGGTTCGGATGTCTTCACCTACAGCTTCCCATTCGTTGTGATTGTTGTTGTGGTTATTGTTGTTGAGCTCCTCACTACTAAATAATGATTATTGTTGATCCCTGGCCCCGGGGTTACAACAACAACAGCTTCCGCCTGAGGCTTCCTCACAGTTTGGCCAGGCTCCCGCTCCCGCCTGAGACTTCCCCGCATTTTACTCAGGAATCGCGCTCTCGCTGGAGACTTGCTTACAATTTATACAAAATCGTTCTCGCGGCGCTCAGGAGTCTCGCTCTCGTTGGAGACTTGCTTGCAATGTATTCAAGAATCGCGCTCCTGCGTCGGAATTCCCCGCAATTTACTCAAGCGCCGCGCTCCCGACACTCACGCACCCAGGAGTCGCGATCACGCCTAGGATTTCCGCACAGCTTAC
>CAUYUJ010016413.1:57905-97905 GCA_963575745.1 Prorocentrum cordatum | reverse complement strand
TCCCTCCCTCCCTCCTGCATCCCTCCTCCCTCCTCCGGCCGCCCGCGGCCGGCCGATGGGCTCCGCGCTGTGCGGCGGCGGGCGCGCGGCGAAGGGCGTGCGGCTGGGCCCAGGTGGCGAGGCCCGCTGCGCCGCCCGGCCCCCGCCCGGGCTGGGAGGGGGCCCGCCCGGCAAGACCAGCTCGGGAAGGCCTTCCTCCTCTCCTCCTCCTCCTCCTCCTCCTCCTCCTCCCTCCTCCCTCCCTCCCTCCCTCCCTCCCTCCTCCTCCCTCCCTCCCTCCCTCCCTCCCTCCCTCCCTCCCTCCCTCCCTCCTCCTCACTCCCTCCCTCCCTCCCTCCCTCCCTCCCTCCCTCCCCCTCCCTCCCTCCCCTCCCCTCCCTCCCTCCCTCCCTCTCCTCCCTCCCTCCCTCCCTCCCTCCCTCCCTCCCTCCCTCCCTCCCTCCCTCCCTCCCTCCCTCCCTCCCTCCCTCCCTCCCTCCCTCCCTCCCTCCCTCCCTCCTCCTCCTCCTCCTCCTCCCTCCTCCTCCTCCTCCTCCTCCTCTCTCCTCCTCCTCCCTCCTCCTCCCTCCCTCCTCCTCCCTCCTCCCCTCCCGTCCTCCCTCCCTCCCTCCCTCCCTCCCTCCCTCCCTCCCTCCCTCCCTCCCTCCCTCCCCCTCCTCCTCCTCCTCTTCCCTCCTCCTCCTCCTCCTCCCTCCCCTCCCCCTCCCTCCCTCCCTCCCTCCCCCCTCCCCCTCCCTCCCTCCTCCCTCCCTCCCTCCCTCCCATCTCGGCCCGGCGGCGCCAGAGTTGGCCCCGCACCCCGTCCTGCGAACTTCATGCCAGACCAGCTTGTGTATTTCGAGCGTTTTGTTGTCAGTCACGCCATGAGTTCCAAAGGGCACACGCGGAATTCACTGCATCTTCCGCCCGCCGTGCTTTGGTGTTTCATGTGAAAAAATCAACGTTCACAGTCGCCCGTGTGCAGCACCAGAACAATGACTGATCAGGGCAGGAATTTCGGTACGATCGAATTGGGTACGGAGAGAATGGGTACGAAGACTGGCAGCAGTTCTTCTTCGTTTGAACAGGGCTCGCTGTCGATATCCGCACGGATTCTGTCCTTTGAAACAGACGACTGGATAGATACCCATCATCGGCCGCTGTCGGTTTTGAACCTTCTGTTTTCGTTGGGCATCGTACCCATGGTTCCATGCCCATGTCGGCCGTCCAAGGAAGAAAGACCGACGTCGCTGCTCGTCCCAGAGAGCCCGCGTCACCGCCCTCGAGCACCTGGTCAGAATGCGCCCAGGGAGAGAGCCTGGGGAGCAGCAGTATCGGTACTTGATCGTTTCCCCAGATGTCGTCGGCGACGAGGGACACGGTACCCGTCGGTCGTTGAAAGTAGGTAATTCTGTATTCCCAGAACACAATCTATTTCAAGCGCCTTCCTACTTCAAGAATCGATATGGTTTGACTGTTGTTTGTTATTTAATCGCTTCGCTCATTCCGCCGGCCCATATTGGTGCACGGCTGTCGATTGCCTCAGTGATCGGAGTAACTGCGGCTGATGGGTTTGGTTGTTGGTCATGGATGGTCGGCTTGTGGCGACCTTGCCGGGAGGAGCCATTTTTTTCATGCCTGAGCCGTCTTATCTGGAAGGTGGCGGTTCGTGAAATTTTATCGCAGGAAACAAGAAAACAGTTCGCAGTCTCCTTGTCCTCTGAACTTCCTCCTTCCGCTGCTATGTGTAATCGTGCGTGTGTGTTGGGGAGGGGGGGGGCGGGGGGGTTGGGGTAGGGGGGTAGAGGCGCGAGCGTGGAAAGTGTGGGTGGCAGAGGAGGAGGAGGGGGGGGAGATGGGGGCTCTTGGCGGTATTAATTGGTCTTCTTGGAGCCTCACGGGAGCTTATTGGGGCGTCTTGGGGCTGTTTTGGAGGGTCTTTCGGGGCGGAGGACTTCAAATTCACGTTGGGGCTCCTCGTGGGAGGCTCTCTTGGAGTAGTCGTGGGAGTCTCTTGGGCCGTCTCGGTTTGGGGTATCTCCGGTGCTTCTTAGAGGCAGCTTTGAAGTCTCTTCAGGGTCTCTTGGGAGGCCCTCGGCGGTCTCTTCGCGGTATGTGTGGGTCCTCCTGGGGCTTCACGGCGCTTCACCGCAATCAGCGTTGTTGGGGTGTCTCGGGAGCCTCTTAGAGGCAGTTGTGAAGCCTCGTGACGGTCTCTTGGGGGGCTTTCGGCGGGCTCTTGGCGGTATTTGTTGGTCCTTTTGGGGCCTGGGGCCTGACGTTGTTGGTCCTCTTGGGGCCTCACGGGAGCTTATTGGGGCGTCTTGGGGGTGTCTTGGAGAGTCTCTTGGGGTCTCTTTCGGGGTCCTGGGCGCCTTCTGGGGCGGAGGGCTCGATTTCTCAGTTCTCGGTTCCCTTCTTGAGCCCTTCTTGGGCCCGTCTTGGGGCCTCTTGGTCCGCCTTGGGCGGCACTTGGGCCGTCTGGGGGGCGCTCTTGGGCCGCTCCGGGGCCGTCTTGGGAGCCTCGTGGGCCGTCTTGGAGCAGTCTTGAAGGCCTCTTGGGCCCTCTTGGAGCGTCCGGAAGCCAAAAGGCCAGAACGCAAAAAAACATAGAACAAACCAATGAAAATCAACGATTTTGGCGACTTGGGGCCCTCTTCGGAGGCCTCTTGGAAGGCCCTTGGAGCGTCTTGGAGGCCTCTTGGGCTGTCTTGGGGCCATCTGGGGCGTCTTCGGGCGATCTTTGGCCGTCTCGGGCCTCTCTTGGACCGTCTAGAAAGCTTCTCGGGGCCCTCTTGGACCGATCTGGAGCCCTCTTGGGCTCCGAAACAGAACTCCGGCATCTCTGACCCGACCTTGCCGGGACCTTGCCGGGGACTTGCCGGGGACTTGCCGGGACCTTGCCGGGGTACTTTTCGTCCGGGGACCCCCAGGGGCCGCCCCGCGCGCGCGAACTAGAAATACTGTTAACCAGGTACCGGAGATCTTAGCACGCCCTGGCCCGTTGGGCCGGCGAATTCTCTGGGCGGGCCCGAACCCAACCTACACTATCCGCCTTCCTACTTCATGTTTCTATCTACTTCTTCCGACCGGCGTGTAACGATGATGACGAAGGTGGCGGCTCGGGAAGGATGGGGCGTATCAGGTCGCGCTCCGTTTTTCAAACTGGGCGTGTTGTTCATTCGCCTGTTGTGCAAAACCTGGTGTTTTTGTTCCGCACCATGGCACGTTTTTGTCAGGTCGTCTGGCCTGCATCGTACTGGTATTCCTTCTTGCCCTCTGGCCATCACAGCCAGGGGAGCTGTGGTCCTTTTCTCCGCCCAAGTCGCAGCCATCCCCCGCTGGAGCCGCGGCCCTTCTGACGTGACACAGGATTGGCCTTGGCGGCCCGGGGCGCCAGGACGCGCTGCACGTCGCTCCCAGATCGCCCCAGGATCGCCCCGAGACGGTCGAGCAGAGCTCACATGGGCCCCAAGGTCAAGATCGGCGGGACCGAGCCAGCAATGGTACGAGACGCGCGCCAGGACATGACCCCCAGGATGGCCCGAAGATGGTCCCATAGGCCCCAGGTGTTCTGAAGGACAATGAGGGCGAGCAGCTGAAGGAGGAAGATGCCGACGGCGAGGCGGAGGTTGAGGAGGAAGAGGGGGATGACGACGAGGAGGAGAGGATACGGGGAGAAGCAGAGGAGCAGAGGAAATGGAGGACGAGGAGGAGGAGGAGGAGGAGGGGGAGGAGGAGGAGGA
The DNA here is from genome assembly GCA_963575745.1 of Prorocentrum cordatum. Lineage (NCBI taxonomy): Eukaryota > Dinophyceae > Prorocentrales > Prorocentraceae > Prorocentrum > Prorocentrum cordatum. Next base: position 94,180 of record CAUYUJ010016413.1, on the reverse strand, counting down.
GGAGGAGGAAGAGGAGGAGGAGGAGGAGGAGAAGGGGGAGGAGCTTGGAGGAGGACGAGGTGCCAGAGCCAGAGCCGGAGCCATAACCTCGTGGCGTCGACGCGCCGGCGACGCCGCCGCGGGCGCGAGCGCCCTCTGGAGGCCCGTCTTGCTGCACCTTGGCCCGCAGCAGAGAGGCCACGCCGCGGAAGCCATGCCGCCTCTGGTCTAGGGTCTAGGGGAACCCAGGGTGGAGGTTGGAGCCGTTTGGGGGTCTGAGGTGGCCCAGCACTGGTTCCGGCAAGCAGGAAGGGCGGGCAGGTTCGAGGTGCTGGGCTCGGGGAGGTTTTTCCCAACCATCCTGTGGTGCTGGGTCCTCATTTTGAAGAGAGGTCCCCGCGTTCCTCTCCTCTCCTCCTCCTCCCCCTCCCCCCCTCCTCCCGTCATCATCATCATCATCATCCATCCATCCATCCATCCATCCATCCATCCATCCATCCATCCTCCATCCATCCATCCATCCATCCATCCATCCATCCATCCATCCATCCATCCATCCATCATCCATCATCATCATCATCATCATCATCATCATCATCATCATCATCATCATCATCATCATCATCATCATCATCATCATCATCATCATCATCATCATCATCATCATCATCATCAGCATCAGCATCAGCATCAGCATCATCATCATCAGCATCAGCATCAGCATCAGCATCATCATCATCATCATCAGCATCAGCATCAGCATCAGCATCATCAGCATCAGCATCAGCATCAGCATCAGCATCATCATCATCATCATCATCATCATCGTCATCGTCATCGTCATCGTCATCGTCATTTCGTCGCCATCGTCATCGTCATCGTCATCGTCATCGTCATTACCATTATCCTCATCACCATCCTCATCGTCCTCATTATCGCTACGGCACACACCTCACTCGTTTCGTGGCCCCATAGGGAGCTGCACCCAAGGTTCCAGTGGCGCAGTTCGCATGGCGGCGCCGCCCCATTTTGGCACACACCTCACACGTTTCGTGGCCGCATAGGGAGCTCCACCTAAGGTCCCATTGGTGCAGTTCGCATGGCGGCGCCAGCCCATTTCGGTACACTCCTCACACGCTTCGTGGCCCCATAGGGAGCTCCGCCTAAGGCCTCAGAGGCGCAGTTCGCATGGCGGCGCCGGCCCACTTCGGCAAACCCCTTACACGCTTTGCGGCCCCACAGGGAGCTCCGCCTAAGGTCCAATTGTCGCAGTTCGCACGGCGGCGCCGCCCCATTTTGGCACACGCCTCACCATTTTCGTAGCCCCATAGGGAGCTCCACCTAAGGCCCCAGTGGCGCAGTTCGCATGGCGGCAGCGCCCACTTTTGGCACACCCCTCACACGCTTCGTGGCCCCATAAAGGGGGCTCTGCATCAGGCCCCAGTAGCAGCGCCCGCATGGCCGCGCCGCCCCAGTTTGGCACACCCCTCACACGCTTCGTGGCCCCCTTTTTGGGCTCTACATCAGGCAGCAGAAGCAGCGCCCGCATGGCGGCCCCGCCCTATTTCGGCACACTCTTCACGCGCTTCGTGGCCCCATAAGGAGATCCACCGCAGGCGATACTAACAACGACGGTATTCACAACTACATATGGTTGGGTCCTTCGCCAGGCTAATTGTTTTTTTCCGGTCGCCGGGTCCCATTTTCGGGCTGCAGGACCGTCAAGAACGGATCCGGGGTGAAACCTGCGCGAGATGGACCTCGGGAGGGGTCCCAGCCTGGGAGGGGTCTGGGGACCGATTCCGCGCGGACTTGGCTTCCTCCCCCCCCCCCCCCCTCCGGGCCGATTTACTGGGGCCCCAGCCAGTTCAGACCTCCTTTGGGCGCCTCCAAGGCGGACGCCGTCCTTCCGGGGCCGAGCGGTTCACTCGGTGTCAGGGACCAGGGCCGACGTCGCAGCGTCGCCTCCGGAGGCCGCCCATCTGGGCCTCAGGGGCGCTGCGCCAGGGACGGCTGCGCTGGGCGAGAAGCCCCAAGGTCCACCAGGGAGGGGGCCGGGAGCCGTCAGCTCCTGGGGGCGGCGGGGGATGGGCGTTGCGATTTCTTCACCACGAGCGTTTTCGCCGGGTTTCGGGACCTGGGACCCTCAGAGATCGATCCAGCGAGAAAAATGGTGCAGAAAGATAGGGTCTAGGGTTCCAGTCGTGATTTTCGGCGACTTTTTTTCTTTTTCGCAGTGTCGGATCTCAGGGTTGTGCTAAGTCCGTCAGGAGTCAGTCCGTGCCGAGCGCTCGATCTCCTTCCGGGCTTGTTCCGTCTGGACTTACAGCCTCTCCCGAGTCCGTACGGAGTAAGTCCGCACGGAGTGCTCGGCCTCCGTCTGGGCTTACTCCGCCGGGACCTAGCTTTGCCTGACTCCAGGCGCCAGGGCTCACGTCGGGAAGGCACGAATTGGCCGTGCTCGTGGCGGTCGCCCCCGAGCGCCCCGGGGAACCCTCACGCCCCGGGGCCGCCTGTGGAGGTCGAGCGGTGCGTGTTCTGCGACTACGCGGCCGGCGTTGCGGACGAGAACGGGCAGAGGAGGCCAGCGTGAGGGGGAAGGAGGAGGAGGAGGAGGAGGAGGAGGAGGAGGAGGAGGAGGAGGAGGAGGAGGATCAATGCGGGTACATGCGGCTGAGCCTCGCAATAAGCGAGACACGATTAGTGGCGGCGGAAAAAAAGTTACGCTACCCCAGGCCGCCCCTGGGTGGCAACGCTTGGCTTTGCTTACGTCGCAGGCCGACTGTGCACGCCTGCCCCCTTCTCGCACGAGCTGTTCGCACCGCTGTAGCTGATGCCATTGCCTGCCTTCTCGCACGAGCCACGAGCCCCCTTTTGCAACACAGCATCATGCTACCGCTGCCTGCTCTCCACTGTCTGCCCGTGCTTGTTGCACGCGCACTCTTCAGCTTCCTTCGCACGAGCTGATCCCACCACTGTAGCTGATCGAGTCTGCGCTCACTGCACTCCGCTGGCTTCGGGGACGGACCCAGCACTGTAGCTGATGACGTTGGGCTCATGTCCTTCCACCACTCCTGCTGCCACTGCCTGCCCTGCTCGCACGCCCTGGCATTATCGCACAGTCTGTTCCCAGCATTGTCGCTGATGATGTCCGCACGCCTCTTCTTGCACGAACTCTCCCCAGCGTTGGTGCTGATGATGTCGGCTCGCACGCTCTCAGCCGACATGATCCCAGCATTGTGGCTGATGCTCTCGGCTCGCCCCTCGTCGCACGAACTCGTCTCAGCGTTGGTGCTGACGATGTCTGCTCGCACGCTCTCGCCCTTCTCAGCGCTGTAGTTTTTGAGCTCGGTCTCCATCTTGCCTCCCGCTTCTCGCAGAGTAGTGCCAGAGCCGCCTGCCGCTGTTCGCCCCTCTCGCACGCCCTGATCCCACCGCTGTAGCTGACTAGGGCTGATCCGTGGACTCTGTCCACGTCATCTGGCCGAAAATATTCTCGGGGCGGCGGCGGGGATGCTGCCGAAAAGATATCGACATGGCGGTCAGCCACTCGGCTGCGAGGGGGCCGCTGGGGGCACTCTTGGGCTTTTGTCGATGCTCTGAGCCTGGTGTCTTGCTCTCCCCCCAGCGCTGCCGCCTCCGCTGCTGCCCTCGTCGTCGCCGTCCTAGCCAGGTCGTCGTCGTCTTCATTTCCGCTCTGTCATCGTCCGCGCGATATTCGCTTGCGTCCTTAGTCCTCCTCCCCTCCTCTTCCCCCCTCGTCCTCCCCAGTATACCTGCTCATCCTGCTCCTACTATTCCTTCTCCCCCTCCTTCTCCTCTTCCCCACCGGCCTGCAGACACGACGCCCTCTCGAAGTCCAGACGACGACGACGACGACGACGACGACGACGACGACGACGACGACGACGACGACGACGACGACGACGACGACGACGACGACGACGACGACGACGATGCGACGGAGCCGACGAACACGATCACAACGACGACGGCGCCAAGTCCGTGTGACAGCGCGGATCCGTAGCAGCAGCGTCATGCACCGTGAAGATGGAGCGGGGTGGCCCCGGACAATTGCTGAACATTTCTACCCAAGGGGGCGGTTTGTTCAGAAGTTGTCCAGCTCCTCCTCCTCCTCCTGCTCCTCCTCCTCCTCCTCCTCCTTCTCCTCATTCTCCTCCTCCTTCTCCTCCTCCTCCTCCTCCTCCTGTTCCTGGGACCTTCATCTGCTCGATCTCCGATCGCCAATCGTGGACGCCAAAACGACGCCCCCCAGAAGGCGAGCATCCAAGGCCCTCGGAGCGTCCAGATCGGGTCTTCTGGGCCTGCGATCGCGTCTCGCCTCTCGTCCGCCCCCCTCTCACGGAGGCACATTCGAAACCACTTAGGGCGTCATGGGGGCCGGCTGTGTGGGGCCTGCGATACGGCTCTCGCCTGTCGTCCGCCCCCCCTCTTGGAAGCAATTTTGAAGCCACTGAGGACCTCTTGGGGGCCGCTTGGGGGACTGACTCTTACTCTTGGGGGTTCTTTTCGGTTTCATGGGAGCCTCTTGGGGCCCTCTTGGGCCGTCTTGTGTGCCTTCTGGGTCGTCTTGGGGCCGTCTTGGGCCGTCTTTGGCTGTCTCTGGCGCCTCTTGGGCCGTCTTGGGGCCGTTCTGGGCCGTCTTGGGCGGCTCTTGGGGCTGTCTTGGGTGCCTCTTGGGTCGGCTTCGGGCCCTCTTGGACCGTCCTGACACCGTCTTGGATCGTCTTGGGGCCCTCACGGGGGCATCGTGGGGCGATGCTTGAGGCCGGTCTGGCCGTCGTGGGCGCGTCGGAGACGAGAAGCATAATAATTCCTAACACGTATGTCTTCCGAAGAGAATGTGGCGATTTGTGCCTCTTGGGGCTCTCCTGGGAAGTCATCCAGGGCCGTTTTGGGAGCCTCCTGGCCTGCCTTGGGGGCCTCTGGGGCCGTCGGGGCGGTCTCTTCAGCAGTTCGGAGCCGTTTCGGGGCCGTCGGGGCGGTGTCCTGGCCTGCATTGGGGGCCAATGTCGAAACCGCGCTCCAGAGAGTCCGAAGACGGGCCGAGTGTAGCTGGAAGAGGGCCCCCTTGGAGACCTGTGGGGATGTGTAAAGCCGTTGTGGGCGCGTCTGGGGCACTCAGGGCCTCCTGATGGACCCATGGTGGCTCGGAGTGGCGCTGTGGACTTATTCGGGGCCGTTCGGCGCTTCTTTTCGCCTCCCTGGGTGCTGCATTAGGGCCTCCCAGGGCCCTCCGGGGCTGTCTGGGGTGCCTCGTGGGCTGTCTTGGGGCCGTCTGGGGCCCTCTTGGGCGCCTCTGGGGCCGTCTCGGGGCAGTGGGGGGCCGTCTTTAGCGCCTCTGGGGCCGTCTTGGAGCCGTCTCGGAGCCGTCTTGACTCGTTTTGGGACCGTCGCGGCGCTGTCGTGGCAGCCTCTTGGGCTGCCATCGGCGCCTCAAGAGCCATCGTGGGGTCGTCTTGGGGCCGTCCAGGGGGCTTCCAGAGGCGTGTTGGGGTGATCTGGAGGGCCAGTAGGGCTGTGTGGACATCGCAGTGGACGAAAAGCAGTGGCCCTGGAAAAAGGCTCGTTTTCCGAAGGAATTTGAACGATTTTTCATTGATCTGGCTTTTTTTGGGCTCGTCCTGGAGCCGACTTGGAGCGTCTCGGGAGGACTTTTGGGCCGTCTGGCGCCTAGCTTGGGCATCTCGGAGCGCTGTGGGACCTAGTCGGAGGCCCTCTTGGGCCGTCTTGGGCGCTCTGTGGCCATCTGGTGCGTCTCGGACAGTCGTGGGGCGACCAGGGGGGCCGGTTACGCTCCGCCAGCCCCCGCCCCTCTCGCACGCACGTGTCCCTGCGTTGTAGTGTAGATGACATCGGGCTCGAGCTTCGCCTTCCACCTCTCGTTGAGTAGGCAGGATCGTGCCAGAGCCGCCTGCTGCTGTTCGCCCCTCTCGCACGCCCTGATCCCACTGCTGTAGCTGACGACATCAGGCTATAGCTTCGCCTTCCACCTCTCCTTGGGTAGTGGCAGAGCCTGCTGCCGCTGCTCAGCGCTGTGCCCAGCGCTGTTGCTGACAAGCTTGGGCTCCGGCTTCGCCTGCCGCTGTTCGCCGTTCTCGGTCGCCTGGATCCCAGCGCTGCAGCTGGTGAGATCGGACTCTAGCTTCGCTCGCTACATCTCGCTGAGTTGCGATGGTGAAACTGGCCTCTCTTTCTGGCGCCAATTCCAGCGTGGTAACTGATGACGCTTGTCACTGCTGGCCTGCATTGCCTGCAGCTGCCGCACCAATTTCTCTCGCGCTTCGATCCCAGCTGTGTAGCTGATGACGTCGGCTCTGAAGTGCTCGTCCCCTGAGGCCTGGCCACCCTGGGGGCGTGGGGAATTTCGGGCCTCCTGGTCTGGCTGTTCACGTTCAGCACCTTGTCCCCGCTCTGCGGCCAGCGACGTTGGGTCCCAGCGGGGGGCCCAGAGCGTGAACTCCCATGGATCCCCCGAGGGGAACGTGAAGGTGCCACTCTTGAATCCGATGGAACCTCCTTGATGGTGGGGCGAGGGCGTTTGGGAAAGAGGGGACGGGACCGGGACAAGGGGTGAGAAGGCCATCGCTTGTCTGTTGATGGCTTGTTGGGGCAGTGCCACTCCTCAGTGTGCCGCCCACAACTCGGAACCTGAGAGGAATGGCTAAGGGGAGGGGAAGTAGGAGGAGGGGGAGGGGGAAGCATGGAGAGGGATGCGGGAGGAGGGGTAGGGAGTATGGGGGTATAGAGGAGGGGACGGGACGGAGGAATGTGTGGAAGGAAGGAGGAAGAAGGGGGAGGACGGATGGATGGGGAGGAAGAGGAAGAGGAGGAGGAGGAGGAGGAGGAGGAGGAGGAGGAGGAGGAGGAGGAGGAGGGATGGAGCGGAGAGGGGGAGGCAGGAAGGGCGAGGGGTAGAGGCCATGTGTGGAACCTTCTGGGATGTGAGCACGGGCGTGGCGGCCCTCACTCTGTACCGCCCGCCGCCCCGCCGCACCGTGGCGACAGCGGCCAGACGAGGTGACACGCAACAGCCCGCGCGAAGGGCGCGCGACCGCCTGGGGAGGAAGAGGCATGGGGCATAGTCTCCATCGGCGCACGCGCCAGAAGACGGGGCGCGACAAAGGACCACGTACAGTCCGACATCTTTTGGGGGGGTCATCGGCGGCGAGCCCCGAGGAAAGTGAGAGGGGGCAGGCCTTCCCAGAAGGCGTCGGGGCTTATCAGAAGCCCTCGGCGCCTTCGGAGAAGTGTTCTGTGCATTTGGGAAAGGCGCCAATAACTTACTCAGAAGGCACGAGGCCTTCCGAGCCTTCTGAGAAGGCCCGCCCCTTCTCACTTCCCCCCTGGGCTCGCCGCGACTGAAATTCTAGGCGCCACCAACTCGGCGACAGCGACGCCCCCCAGGCGCTCGCCGCCCTCTCCCCGTCGGGGACAGTTTCACCCTGCAGCGCCCGGCCTTGGCCGCAATACCTTGGGCAGCTCCCGCTGGGGCGGGGGTGTCCCAACATCTCACCCAAGGCGCTGCATAGCTAGACAGCCCACACTGGATACGTGGACCTTGCCTGGCCATCTCACCCCCCCCTGCAGCTGGTGGGGGTGAGCCCGCGGGCCCCACCGGCCCAAGGCTAACAGCCGCCCTCTACGACGGCTGACTGCCCAGTTGGGGACTTGGGACTGACGCAGACGCCTCCCCGGGCTCCACACCCTTTGCTGTCTCTCGACAGCCACTTTGGTCGGCCGGGGGCGGTTGACTGGAATAGTCCTCCCCCTGCGCACCACTCTGCTGGCGGCGGTCTGTGTGCAGCCCACACTACCCACCCCTAGTCCTCAGCTCTGTGCGAGCTGCTTACATGATACATGACATGTTTCATCGCGGCTGGTGGCTGCACCCTCCCCGATGATGACGCCCCAGAGGGGAATCGAGAGGCGGTAGTGGATGGGCACCCTAGAGAGGGCCATGAGGAGGCTAATCAGCCCACTGGAGCGGACAGCGCTGTTCACCCACCATGGGGACTGGCGCCTGTACTGCCCCACGCAGTGGCGGGTCTCTCCCCCGAAAGGCCGCCAGATGACGAGGGATGTGGCGACCTTACACATGTGACATTGCGGCTGTTGGCTGCACCTCCCTCCTCCTCTGTCAATGCAATTGTGAATGCAGCTGTTGGCTGCGCCTCCACTCCTCCTCCTCCTCCTCCTCCTCCTCCTCCTCCTCCTCCTCCTCCTCCTCCTCCTCCTCCTCCTCCTCCTCTTCCTCCTCCTTCTCCTCACCGACACATTTGTGCATTGCGGCTGTTGGCTGCCCCCCCTCTCCTCCCCGTGGTCAGATTCAGCCCTTGCTGCATTCCAGCGCTGCATGAGGTGGTCGCGGCAGCTGCGAATCTCGGCGACTATCGTGACCGGTACCTGCAAGTGCAATATACCGGCCCTTGGGCCAGCATGTCCTCTCTCATTGTTGCAGCCCCGACCAGTCACTGGTTTCGGATACGATGACGACACACCGGCCCCCCCCTGGGCAGCAGTGCGGTCCGCGGAGTGAGTGCTCTGTTGGTACTTGCCGTCCCCCGGCTCTCACTGTGGTCAGTTTCGGGTCTGGCTACACCCCAGCGCCTATGTGCTGGCCGCGGCTGCAGCGTACCTCGGCGACCTTCGGCCGTTACCCGCTTGGCGGCAGTACTGGCGCTTGGGCCTGCGTGTCCGCTCCCATCGTTGCTCCCTGGCTTGTGACTGGTTTCGGAGACGATGGCTGACGCACCGGCCCCACCATGGGCAGCGGGTGGATCGTGGAGTGAGAGCTCTGTAGGTCCCTGCCCTGTCTCAGCCGACCCCGCGTACGGCGGTGGTACCTCGCGCTGAGTGGTTCAGCCTTCCGCGTGTCGCTTCGGTGCTACCTGCCTGTTCGGCTAGTTTGGCTGCGCGGACTGGCGCCGACAGGGCGACTCTTCCGCTGCGTAGCATTGCGGCTGCTCCACCTTCTGTGTGGCTCGCGCCTAGGTGCGTTCGCCTTAATGTGGAGCATTTTGCTTATTGCATGTGCACATGCGCTTTCTTAGAGTTTTATTACTGCAGGTGTGTTGCCTGTTGTAGCTAATTGGCCTCGCCTGCTGGCCCAGACGACGCCTTCCGCTTCCTGTCCGCCGCCTCGGAGCCGCCGACCTAAAAAGTAACCCCGCCCACAGCTCGTCACTTGGGCTCGTGCTTCGTTTGTCAGTTCGGAATTCGTTCGGGCTTGGCCCCGCTTGCAGACAACCCCCTGGGTTTCTCCTGCCGCCGGTCTGCGCGCCGCCAGCCCCGCGTGTCCACGCTGCTCCTTTGCAGCTGTCGCCCTTCAGGCTGGTTTCGCAGGCGCTTCCTCACCAGGCGCCAGTGGCCACGTCTGCGGCACTTCGCGCGTCAGGGGTCAGCCTTGCCTGTGCGATTCTTGGCACTGTTGCATGTTCCTACCCAGCTCGGGGAGGCAGTGTTCCGTGTCTTGGGCGCCGCCGTTAGTTTGCAGCGCTCGTTTAGGCTCGGTTTTCATTCGGATTCTGAGCATCTTGTTCAGTGCACGTGCATCAACACTGATTGTGCAATTCGTCTTGTGCCGCTGTCCCGGACATTACTGTTGCCGCCAGACCGTAGTCGAGTGGCCGCCGACCAAAAAAGGAACCCCGCCAACTTTGATACGCCGCCGGCGCGCTCGCCCGCGGCCGCTGAGTAAAAAAATAGCCCCACCAGCCCATCCAGAAACGATGCCCAGAGGAATTGCCTCGATCAGGGAAGTGGGCAGCACACAGGGGAATGGTTCCCCAGTGGGGGCCTCTTGGAGCGTCTTGGGTGCCTCGGAGAGCTTCTTGGGGCCTCTTGGGGGTCTCTTGGGAGCATCTTGGAGGCCTCTTGGGCGCCTGTTGGGGCCTCCTGGGCGCCTCCTGGGGCCCTCTTAAAGCGCTCTTGGGAGCCTTGGGAGCGCTCTTGGGGCCAGCTTGGGGGACATCGATCAAATATGAAGCGAGCATTAGTTAGCGTTGCCCCTCGAGAACCCAAGCAATCGCCTCTTGGGGCGCACCTGGAGCGCTCTTAGGCGCTCTGGGGGCCGTCTTTCTGGAGCCTTTCTTGGAGCCCTCTTGGGCCATCTTGGAGCCATCTTGAGGCCTCGGATGGCCATCGGAAGCGAAGAGGCGAGAAAACCAAACACATAGAATTTCACCAGGTTTTGGCCTCTTCGGGGCCTCCTGGGGGAGCTCTTTGGCCACTAGGAGCCGTCTTGGAGCGGTCTTGGGGCATCTTGGAGCATCGTGGGAACCATTGTGAAACATTTTGGGATATCTTGCGCCATCTTGGAGGTCATCTTGGGCTCCCCCATGCGCTCTTGGAATCATCTTAATCAGTGCCCTCCCAAGAGGCCAACACGTGGCTAAAACCTTCGTGAAATCAATGATTTGGCATTCTCGCCGAGGCCTCTTGGAGCATCTTGGGTGCCTCTGGGGGGTCTCTTGGGGCCTCTTTGGGGTCTCTTGGGGGCATCCTGGGGGCCGCTTGGGGCTTCCTGGCCACCTCTTTCGGCCCTCTTGGGGCACCCTTGGGAGCCCTGGGGGCCATCTTTGGGCCATCTTGGGTAAGATCGATCACAGGAGGGGGGGGCACTAATTAGGGTCCCCCCCCTCAGGAGGCCAAAATGGGGCCCAAACCCTAGTCAAACCAATGATTTTGGCTTTCTCGCCGAGGCCGTTTTGGACGCCCCGGCACCTCGCGAAAACCCCCGTCCAGGTCCATGGGGAGGGGGTAGGGGGAGGGGTCAAGACCCCCCCCCCGCCCGCAAGCCGTCTCGCTCACTCCCACCCGCCCTCCCAACACATACGTAGCACCCGAATATGGCCCGAGCCTCAGCATATTCAGCAGTCGTCTTTGGATGGGCAGCTACTGGGGGCCAATGGGCCGCCGCCGCCGCCGCCGCCTCCGCCGCCGCCGCTGCCGCCGCCGCCGCCGCCCGCTGCCCGTTGCCGCCGCCGCCGCCGCCGCCGCCGCCCCCCCGCCCGCCCGCCGCCGCCGCCGCCGCCGCCGCCGCCGCAGCCGCCGCCGCCGCGCCGCCGCCGCCGCCGCCGCGCCGCCGCCGCCGCCGCCGCCGCCCGCCGCCGCCGCCCCCCGCTGCCAAACCGCCGCCGCTGCCGCCGCCGCCGCCGCCGCCGCCGCCGCCGCCGCAGCCGCCGCAGCCGCCGCCGCCGCCAAGTGCATTCCGCATGGATTTTTGACAGGGATGGTGGGGGGGGGCCGCATCGGGTTGGCTGCGCATGTTCCGAATTTGGAAGCAGAGTGTGTCTTGTTTTGTTTTTGCAAGGGATGGTGGGGGGGTGTTGTCATGGACTCGGGTTGGCCCCCAGTTGCCTTGGGGAGGGGGTGTTTATTAATAGGGAGCAGTGATACCCCCCCCCGAAGGGGAAGAATTAGGGGTGGAAGAAAACACTTTTTAAAGCACCCACGCCCAGAGGGCTGGTGGGATTCGCCTGACGAAGGACCCAACAATATGCAGTTGCGAATACCGCATCGTGGGTACCGGTTTCGGTGACGCTCCCTATGGAGCCACGAAGCGTGTGAGGGGTGTGCCGAAATGGTGCGAGGCCGCCATGCGAACCCTACCGCTGGCGCCTTCAGTGGAGCTCCCTGTGGGGCCACGGTCCCCGTGAGGGGTGCGTCGAAATCGGGCGGGGCCGCCATGCGAACCTTGCCACCGGTACCCTCGGTGGAGCTCCCTGTGCGGCCACGATCCTCGTGAGGGGTGCGCCGAAATTTGGCGGGGACGCCACGCGAACCCTGCCACTGGTGCCTTCGGTGGAGACCCTATCGGCCACGATCCTCGTGAGGGGTGTGCCAACGTGGCCCGAGGCCGCCATGCGAACCCTGGTGCCTTCGGTGGACCTCCCTGTGGGGCCACGATCCTCGTGAGGAGTGTGCCCAAATGGCCCGAGGCCGCCATGCGAAAACCGTTTCTGGCGCCTTCGGTGGAGCTCCCTGTGGGGCCACGATCCTCGTGAGGGGTGTGCCGAAAGGGCCCGACGCCAAAACGCGAACCCTGCCACTGGGGCCTTCGGTGGAGCGCCTATGGGGCCATGATCCTACGGTAGGTTCGCGTCGTGTCGACCGGCGGCGACCCCAGCGCGGGCGTTCAAGGTTGAACGCCGCCGGCGACCCAGAATCGATCGATGTTGAACGATCGGACGTTGCGGCAGCGGCCGATCGTTCAAGGTTGAACGATCCCTGCGGTGTCAAAAACCAACGCTGGGGTCGACACGGCACGGACCTGCAGTAGTAGTGAGGAAGGAGGGAGGAGAGGGAGGAGGAGGGAGGAAGGAGGAGGAGAACGAGAGGAGGAGGAGGAGGAGGGAGGAAGGAGGAGGAGGGGGAGGAAGAGAACGCGGGGACCGTCTCCTCAGAAGGAGGGCCCAACACCACAGGATGGTTGGGAGAAACATTCGCCCGACGCCAGGGAGCTGCTTTACGAGGATGAGAGCTGCGTCGCGTTCGAGTCCAGAGCCGCGGAGGCCTCAAGGCACTTGCTGGTGGTGCCCAGGGCCCACATCCGCGACTGCAACGCGAAGGATCATCGGGAAGAGATGGTGATCTTGAGGATGGTTGCGATGATGATGGTGGTGATGCTGAGGCTGGTGATGCTGCTGTTCCTGCTGGTGATGAGGATGATGATGAGGGTGAGGATGAGGATGACGATGATGCTGATGATGCTGCGATGCTGATGCTGCTGCTGTTGATGACGCTGCTGCTGATGATGCTGATGATGATAATGATGATGATTGGTGGTTGTGATGATGATGCGGATGTTAAGGATGCTGATTCTGATTATGCTTATGCTCATGATGATGACGATTATTTTGGTGGTGATGATGATGCTGATGCTGCTGCTGATGATGATGATGATGATGATGATGCTCATGTCGGTGGCGATGATGATGCTGATGGTGGTGGTGGTTATGTGGATGACGCTGATGGTAGTGGTGGTTGTGGTGGTGATGATGATGATGATGATGATGATGATGATGATGATGATGCTGATGCTGATGATGATGATGATGATGATGATGATGGTGGTGGTGGTGGTGGTGATGATGATGATGATGATGATGATGAGATGATGATGATGATGATGATGATGATGATGATGATGATGATGATGATGATGATGTGATGATGATGGTGATGATGGTGATGATGATGAATGATGATGATGATGGTGATGATTGATGATGATGATGATGATGCTGATGACGGCGATGACGATGATGATGATGATGATGATGATGATGCTGATGACTGCTGCTGATGATGATGATGCTGCTGATGATGATGATGATGATGATGTGATGATGATGATGATGATGATGATGATGATGATGCTGATGATGATGCTGATGATGATGATGATGATGATGATGATGATGATGATGATGATGATGATGATGATGATGATGATGATGATGATGATGATGCTGATGATGATGATGATGATGTGATGATGATTGATGATGTGATGATGATGATGATGATGATGGATGATGATGATGATGATGAGATGATGATGATGATGATGATGATGATGATGATGACGATGATGATGATGATGACGATGATGATGACGATGATGATGATGATGATGATGATGATGATGATGATGATGGTGATGATGGTGATGATGGATGATGATGATGATGATGATGATGATGAAGATGATGCTGATGATGATGATGATGATGATGATGATGATGTGATGATGATGATGATGATGATGATGATGATGATGATGATGATGATGATGATGATGATGATGATGATGATGATGATGATGATGATGATGATGATGATGATGGTGATGGTGATGGTGATGGTGATGGTGATGGTGATGGTGATGGTGATGGTGATGATGATGATGATGATGATGATGATGATGATGATGATGATGATGATGATGATGACGACGACGACGACGATGATGACGACAATGCTGGCCAGAACGCCCGTCCAGAAGATGTCTGGGGCCCGATGGTGGAGGGAAGAGGGGGGGAGACTCTCGGAGGATGATGCTCACGAGGCACGCGACCTGAACAAAATAACCCTTCTCAGGCATGCCGTGTCGAAGATTTTCCCTGCTCGTGATCCCCCCTTTCACGCCAATCCGGATGGGGTGTCTTTTCGTTCCTTCCTGCTTGTCATCCCCCCCGTTCCCACTTTGGTAACTTCCTCCCAATGCCTCTAAACCTCCCTCCCTCCCCCGACCCCAGCCATTCCCATCACACCAAAAAAACATAGCAAGCGCGTGGGCCCCAGTGATTCGTGTAGCAACGCTTGCGTGCCACCCTTTGTGTAACCCTGGTGTTGTGTGTGTGTGTGTGTGTGAGTGTGCCTCGCAACTAGCAGAATCCCTTAGGGTAAAATCGGACTGGGCAAACCGCAGGCGTCAGCCTGCTGCCTGCCCCACGCTGGCGGGAGCGGCCGCGGCCGCCATCGCCCCCCGCGCACACGGCGCCGTGCCCCCGGAACCCAGGCGGCCACCAGGGAGGGCGCCTCGCTCTCGCTGGCCACCCGCAGGAAGCCCTGGGAACCCAAGCGGCCGCCGGAGAGCGCGCCACGCCAGCCGCCCAGAGGAACTCACAGGAGCCAGGGCGGCAGGCAACAGGGGAGTGCGCCGCGCCAGCCGCCCAGAGCGAACCAAAGCGAGGGCCGGAGAGCGCCTCTTGGGGCCATCTTGGGCGCCATCGATGCAAACAAAGGGTCCCGGAAATCGGGGTCCCTCTCTCGGAGTTCGACGACTGGCTTGTTGGGGTCCTCTTGGGAGGCTCTTGGGGTGCTCTTCGTCACTCTTGGGTCGTCTTCAGATCCTCTTGGGTTTATCTTGGGCGATTTTGGGCATACCGGAAGCGAAAAGGCGAGCAGGCACCACACATTCATTTTCACAGTTTCGCTAGAGGGTTTTAGTAGAGACCATCGATTTCTGAAGACTGCAACGGGGGGGCCGGGGGGAGGCGTCTCCAATGCCTGGCGGCGGCCGGGCAGAGCGGCTTGGCAGTCTCTACTGCGTTCGCGTTCGATTTGGCCCAGAAATTGGACTCACTATGGTGTTCTTGTTCGATTTGGTCCAGGAGCGAGGCTGACCGTGGTGTCTTGGCTCGAATGCAGCCCTCCCAGACCCAGGAATGAGACTCACTGTGGTATTCTGGCTCGAGTTGGTAAAGACATGACACTCGTATTCTGTTCTGGCACGATCTCTTTTCGCTCGAACCTCCACCAGGGATACCAGGTGGTGGCGTCTCACCAGTCCGGCGGCTGTCCGGAATCTACTCGCTATTGTGTTTTGGCTCGATTTCGAACCTCCGAAATCCAGAAATGAGACTCACTGTGGTGTTCTGGTTCGATTCTCTGTCCAGAGATGCGGCTCAGTATGGTGTCCTGGCTCGATCTCAGCCGTCCTATATCCAGAAACGAGATGCACCGGTGTTTTGGGTGAGAATCAGTATGGTGTTTTGGGATCATTTCAGTTCGTAGATGCATTCCTTTCGTTAGAACTTCCACAGAGGGGGTGTGAGTGTCCTGGCTCGATTTCAGCCCTCGCAGATCCAGGACGGTGTTTGGCTCGATGTGGTGCAAAAGTGAGGCTCACTATTACGTTTTGGCTCGATCTCCACCCCCCAGATCCACACATTAGACTCAGTATGGAATTTTGGCTCGATTTGATTTAGAAATGAGACTCTCTACTTTGTTTTGGTTGATTTCGATTCATATGTTTTGTTTCCCAGGATCTTCACAGGGGGGGCCGAATGCTCTGGTCTGAATTCAGTCCTCGCAGATACAAAATCGATACTCAATGTTATGATCTGGCTAGAATTCAGCGTTCGCAGGCCCAACAGTTGTGGAAGGGGCACAGGATTCTCACCATCCCAGTTGTCCTAGGTCCCCCAAGAAATGTGGCACGGCCATGGGTTTCCCACCTTTCCAGGTGCCAGGAGTGGGGTCGCTCGGCCCCCAATGCTGTTTCAGGCGCGTGCATATCGCCATGTCGACATCACGAACGTCACCTTCGCCAGCAAGTTCAGCTCCCTGATCGATCGCATCGACAACATGATGCGGTCGTCCTCGCAAGCCGACGCTTCAGGCGCCCATCCGCTTCCACACCTTAGCTGCCGCTCGGGTGTTTTGCCGGGGTATTTTTGGGGGGTTGGGTTTTTTTTCTTGGGGGGGGCGGCGACAGCACGTGGAACCTTCCTGTGGCTCTCGTATTGCCGTCTTGGGCCGTTTGGGGTCCTGCCCGTTTCGAGCCATCTTTGGAGCCATGTTTGGCAATGTGGAGCCGCCGATTGACCTCCCAAAGCTGCGGGGTGCCGCCGTGGAAGCTGCGGGGTGCCGCCGCGAATCCTGGTCGGCGCCCCCTCTGAGATCATGCGTTGCGAACCCCCAAAGAGCCTACTTAGGCTACATCAAACTTTCCACCCTGCCTATCGTGCCCCAAGCTTCTAAATCTTTATTTGCGTTGCCACAGTCCGTGGGCACCAGCGCGGCCATAACAACATATCGGGAAACACTGAGCCCGCCCAGCGGTGGGCACCGCGGGCCCCCGAGGGGAACGGACCACGCAACTCTCGCGACAGTTGGTTTTCGGGGGCATGGTCGGTACCAGTCCTTGCATTTTTTTGCGGTATTGGCGTCCCACGGGGAATCGGGCGGCCTTTATAGTTAAGTATGGCCCTCCGGAAATCCATGAGGCGCGAAGTGCCTGAGAGATGCGCCGGATTGAAGCTTCCTTGAGCCGATTCTAGAAGCGAGTTGGGTGTCGGGAGTCATGCGCTAAGGTTATGCGGGGACCCCGTGCTGCGATTGCCATGCTATATCACGAAGGTTCAAATCTTGCGGCCGCGGCGGGGCAACCCGTCGCCAGCGCAGGATATGCGTGCCCTGCGCAGCCGTTGGACGTTTCCGGGGCTAGCTGCG
Source organism: Prorocentrum cordatum (assembly GCA_963575745.1). Classification (NCBI taxonomy): domain Eukaryota; class Dinophyceae; order Prorocentrales; family Prorocentraceae; genus Prorocentrum; species Prorocentrum cordatum. Next base: position 77,215 of record CAUYUJ010016413.1, on the reverse strand, counting down.
CAAATGCTACCCGAGGGACAGATGTGGGCCCACGCCGACCGCATCGCTCCTACCGCCATGCTGTGCTTGCCACGCCGTGTGTCAGTGAGGCCCAACGAGAGGACGGTATGCGATTTGCCCTTGCGCTGCCTGTTGTTCCACCTTCGGCCACAGGCGCAGTCCCGGCCCATCGCGCGCGCGTCTCCACGGCGTGATCGCCACCGACTCTGCACAGGAACGCGCGTCGAAACAGCTTCCCAGGCGCTCTTGGCATCGAGCGGGGAAGGCTGATTCTCCTCTGTTCGCGAATGCGACGGCGTTGTGCGAAGGGCGCGCGAGACGGGCAAGACGGCTCGCGTGGGTCGCTTTTTCTGATTTGGAGGTCGACAAACTTGTTGTCCTCTGTTCTGAGGCCGCAGGCTCCGCGGCCCATGCCGCGCGCTCAATGCTGCTGGGCGCAGATGCCTGCCTGCCCAACAATGGCGGCCGACAATCAGCGCCCGCGCGCGGGCCATCTTCTGTGGGGACGGCCGCGCTGACAGCGTCGATGCGTGGATTGAGCTCCCGCGGGAGCGTTGGCTGCAGCCGTGGGGGAGAACGGGCTACCGACGCCCTGCCATGCAGTTGCGCCTTGTTCTGCGCGGCCACCCTCCGCTCGGCGTTTTGGCGGGGCGCCGTTGCCGGCAAGTTTCGTTTCTGTTGGCGGGCGGCCTTGCGACGGTTGGGGTTCTAACTGCCGCCGCGAGGGGCTCGGCCTGGTCTTGTCTGCGTGTTGTCGACTTTAAGGTTGCCGATGGAATGGGGGACCTCCAGGGGGGCTGGGATAGCATCGCAAAAAAAGGCATCGCCCTGACCCGCTGGCGGGGGGGGATGGGCGTCCGAGCGATTGGCAGGCGAGCCGCGGGGGGCGCGGATCGCCGGGGCCATGCCTCCGCGCGGGGCCCGCGGGCGCCCCCTCGGCACGCAGCCGGCGGGCCGGGCGGGCGCTGATACGGGAGGGGCAAAAACGCGCGCAGACCCGAGCAGGCTGAGCCGGCGAGCTCACCCCTGGGTCGGGCAAGCCCCGGGCGGGCCGAGCATCCGTGTCAGGGCGCTTCCTCGGATGCGGCTCCTGGGCGCTCGACGTGTCTGAGGAAGAGGTCCAAGAGGGCATGCGCCGTGTCGGTTCGAGTCGGGCATGAACCCCAAGGGTAAGTATCTGCGCGGCATTTAGAGGCCGCGGAAGGGGTAACTCATCGCTGGCGGCCCCCCGTTCCAGCGCATCCCCCGCGCCGAGTGCGGGAGGCGGACCCCGCGTCCGCGCAAGGGTTGTCTTTGGGGGGCATGTTGGCCCCCACTGCTCAATGCGTGAGCCGCTATATGGAGTGCGCCAACATCTCAATTCCAGCATTGCGCACGGCTCCCCCACCAGGCTTCCGACGACAAGTTGAAAGCAGGAAATCATGGGGCGGCAGGGGCGTGTCTCGATGGAGACTCTGCACCTCGCTACGCGTTGCCGGTTCAACATCTCCCACGCAGTGTGTGTGTGCTGATTCGTCGGGTAGCAAACGCGGAATAGCGCGTGCGACCGTGGGTTCCGTCGACTTGATCATTGCCCGCGCCGGCGTCTGGATTCTATTTTGGTCGTTCTTTATAGGCGACGGCCCGAGAGAGTATCGGGGCGGTCGGCGTGCTGACGCTTCGTTTGCAGATTGCGCGCGGACCGGCCTGTCGGCGACAGGCGGCTGAAGGGGCCCTGGCTGGCCCGCGGAAGCTCTTTCCTGTTAGCTGTCTCTGCGCGAAGCTGACAGTGGCATATCTCTCCGCTGCCGAGGCTGAGATCGTGGCGGTCGCCGCGCATTTGAGGGTCGAACCTTTTGCCGATGCCTTGTTTTGAGATGGCGTCTGCGAAGTGTTCATTGCCGCGCCTGGATTGCCCCCCCCCCCCCGGCGCCCGCGGGGGATCGGGCGAGTGGTCAAACAAGGGCCGCCGCTGCGCGTGCCAGCAAAGGTCGCTGAGGAAGTCGGCCCCGCTGGTGGGCGCAGGCCCATGCTGAATATCGCTGAGGACAGCGAAGCGGTGATCAAGGTCCCCATAAGGGGAATAACCAGCGCCCAGCGGGATTTGCAGTGGACGCACCGCGCCTGTCTTGATTGGTTGCCCGAAGTGATGAGGTCCGAGCCGCGCAGAATGAGGCGTTGCAAGACGACCGCCCAGTCTGCGCATCTGATGTCGAAGCACTTCGCTATACCTGCATTGCGGGATGTGCTGCTGCATCTAGGACATCTACGCGCGAGCAAAGTGCCAGTTCTTCCTTCTCGCGACCCAAACGGGGGGCCAGGATACGGTGCTTCCAAGGAGAACGCAGCCCCACAGAAAGGCGGGGCAGCTGGCCAGGTTTCCCGACGGGGACGCGCCCCCGAGACCCACGACGCGGCGGGGAAATTCGCCGCGCCGCCAACCGCTCCTAGCAGCGGCAGCTCGCCTGGAAAAAAAGGGGCCGCGGCGTCGCGCCCTGGGATTTCCGCGCGGTGCGCGTCGGCCCCCGCTCTCCTCGACGCGCCCGCGCCCTCGCCCGCCCCCCCCGCCCGTCGTCGGCGACGGGCCGGGGCGTGCGTGGGGGAGAAAAAGAAGAGAGAGAGAGAGAGAGAGAGAGAGAGAGAGAGAGAGAGAGAGAGAGAGAGAGAGAGAGAGAGAGAGAGAGAGAGAGAGAGAGAGAGAGAGAGAGAGAGAGAGAGAGAGAGAGAGAGAGAGAGAGAGAGAGAGAGAGAGAGAGAGAGAGAGAGCGCAGTTGCGGCATCTTGCAGTTTGTTGTGATGCGCGCGAGCACGTCGCTGCCGCGCCTGCTTCCGGCCCCGGGCGCGCATCCTCTTCGCGCCCTCGGCTGCGCTCGGGGGGCGCAGGTGAGAAGGGGGGGGGGGGGGGGGGGGGGGGAGAGGAGAGAGAGAGAGAGAGAGAGAGAGAGAGAGAGAGAGAGAGAGAGAGAGAGAGAGAGAGAGCGGACAAGTAGGCGGACCAGGGTCCGTCCGCGAGGCGCACTGCGGTGCGACAACTCGCAACACTATTTGCGGCGGTGCAGCCTTTAGATACGAGGGCGGGCAACAAAAAACCCCCTCCCCCGGCGCAGTGCGACAGACGCTACAGACGGCGGACAGACGATGATGATCTCACCTGTCAGACCGCGTGAGGAAATAGGCCCCAACAAGAAAGGCGACGTGCTGACACGTGGCTAGGCGGCTTGGCAGACCGCCAGTTGGGCGCTTGGCCGCTAAGCGGCGCGCAGTGACGGGGCACCCCCCGCCCCCGCGCCCTGACACCGTGGACGCGGAGCCACGCGTACACACGGGCAGGCAGAAAGGAGGAGATTAGCGCGGGGCACCAGGTGGAGCGCCGCGGAACGATGACAGCATAGCTTGGATGGTGAGTGACGGCACGGCACCATCGGGCGAGGCCGTGAGCAGCTCGGCAAAGGCTCGCCCAGCGCTGTGGAGGCGCTGGAGTAGAGGGCCTTGACGAGCTTGGGCGGCGGCGAGGTCCGCGGCGAGAGCTAAGCACCTCTGCTGGAGAGCAGCCATAGCCTGTGACAGCTCGGTTTCTCGGTCGGTGAGGGGTGGCTGCTCAGTGCCAGCAGCCGAGGGCCTCGAGACAGAGGCGAGGTCCTCGGTACGCCTGTCCAAATGGTGGACTAGCGTAGTGCGGCACCCTGTACGCTGTCGTCCGTCACCCTTGAAGGGTGACTGGAGGGGCCCACGCGACCCCAGGGCTGGAGCCGCTAGGGCCACGCCCCGAGAGGTCGGGAGAGCCGCTTCCTCTCGCTCAGCAACGATGGAAGCGTGGATGGGGCACGAGGGCCTGTCTGGTTTAGTACCCTGCGGGGGGGCTGAAGCCGCCCCCGCGGGCTGCCGGCGGTGGGGGGGCGGAGTGGTTTGCGCGGTGGGACCAGTCATGATGCCGTGCAAGGGCTCTGAGGTCGGTCGCGTAGAAGGTTGGCGTCTCGGTAGGGCGGCATGGTCGGCAGCGTGTGGTATCGGCGGTGCGTCCTCCATGCCACTCAGTCCGCGGGGGTCGCCCAGGTCATGGTCGGCGTCTTGGCGGTGGCCGATATCATCGTATGTGGGCGATGTCGCTCTCGGGGACGGAGTCGCAGTAGGGATCGAGAGGTTGCCCGACGGGGCGGGGTTTTCGCTGGCTGGTCCGTCGTCCAAAGCGTCCGATCCCCCACCGAAGCTGAACAGGTCATCCTCCTGTTCGTCAGCGTCTTGAAAATGAGCGGCGTTGTCATGTGGGTGCGCTGCCGCTCTCAATGGCGGAGTCGGGGGCGCCGTGCGGGTGCCCGACGGGGCAGGGTTGGCGCTGGCTGGCCCGTCGCCCAGGAAGTCCAGGCCCCCACCAAAGCCGAACGGGTCGTCCTCCTGTTCGTCGAATATCGCCCGTTGGGCCTCGGCCCAGAGCTCGTCCGGGTTCTGTGGGATGTCTGGTCCAGCCGCGGGTGGTGCCTGGTCAGACAGCAGGGGATTTGGTTCCATTTTGTTGAGTTCCGCAGCTGTGAACCCAGCCCTGCGGTGTGGGAGGGGGAGTGTACGGTGTCTACGCTCGTAGATGGCGACAGCGACTCCATGAAGCACGGTCGCTTGGCGATGTCGTGATTTGGCAGCTTCGACAATGTCGTCTGGAAGGTTATGAGTACGTGCCGCCGTTGTGGCGAGGGCGTCAGCCTGACGATTGAACTCCTCCGCGATGGGCCCGATGAGCCCGAGGTCGATGCCCATGTCGCCCTGGTGGCTAGCGACTTTCTCGACGCGGAACATGTTGGGCTTGGCCATGACGCATCGGTGGATCTTTTCCCAGAGCTCCACGTGCGTGCCCTGCGGTGGTGAGTGTCCGTCGATGATCCTTTGGAAACCATCAACCACCGCCTGGTTGTCCACGAAAACGTGTACGGGCCGTTCAGCACATGCCGTGAGGTGGACAATGGCGAGGGTCTCCGCAAGCTGTGCGTTCTGCGTAATGCCGTGAACGCGTGCACTGTAGTTCATGCGGTGGTCGATGCCGTAGTAGACGCCGTAGCCCGCTCGTGCAAGCAATGGGATGGCTTGGTTGGTGCATGCACCGTCCGTGGCAGCGTAGACCCATGTCCAACCAGTGTCGTGGTCAAGGTAGGTGGTGTAGGAGTCCTGGGCTGAAGCCGCAGGATCTCCCTCAGGTGGGGGCCGCGGTATGGGCTGAGGTAGCGGGTCCCTCGCGAGGTCGGCCTGCAGGTCGAGGAGGGCTGGGTCTTCATCGAAGAGCCCGCAGTGTCTTGTGTGCGGCGGAAGACGGGCCCACTGCTCGTCACTGATGAGGGTGGTGAGAGGGACTCTTTCTCGGGCCCAGCACTTGCAGTCGCGAACAGTGTGCTCCTGAGTTTCCTCTTCCTCGTCGCAGTATCGGCAGATGGGGCTGGGGTCAGCGGACGTGTTTGATCGGGATCGTCGCTGTTGGGTGTGGTCCCCGCCCGACAGGTAGTTAGGAGGAGCGCCAGCTGCCATGCGTTGCATTTGGCTGCTCCTTTCGTTCGGGCGAGCCACGTGCTGGCGAAGAGGTCGAGGCCCTGTCTGACAGAGGCCAGGTGTCCAAGGTCATGACGCCGTGGCTGGATTTTTCTCAGAAAGGCTCTGCGTTGTGAGGCTCGCAGCATGTGAAGGAAGGCGTTTTGGGGTAAGTTCAGCCAACTGATCTGACAGCCCCAGTCGTCGTACATGATGCCAAATGTGGGCCAGGTCCAACGGAGCTGCTGAAGCGTCTGGACAAGTCGTCCGACAGGTCCTCCCCCGAAAAGGGTCTGGACATGGTGTTGGAGATCCCTGACGAGTCCGCAGAGAGTAGCGTCGCGGTTTACCTGTCGCCGCAGACACAGGAAGACTTCACGCTGCATAATGGCGTCAATCTCCAGGGCGTGTCCTGGGACGCACACGGCCATGAGAGTCCAAAACTCGACCCACCTGTTTCCCTTGGGGCGGATAGCCGCCTTAAGGGCATGGTTGTAGGCAGTTTTGACGGGGCCTGATGGGGCTTGAATGTCGGTGCCCGTGGTACAGACGCTGGCAGCAAGGGAACGGGCGTGCCGCGCCTTAATAAGCATCGGTGATGGGAGCTTGCCAATGCGCGGCAGGCGACTAGTCGCCCTGCGAACACGGGCGTCAGCGGTGGCCGTGAGGTTAAGCGCGGCTGGAGCCGGCGCTGCCTCGGCGTTGATGTAACTCCCGACGAGCTTGAAGGAGTCGACCACGCGTAAGGGCCGTTCCGCCAGAGTGAGCTGGGTAACGGCGGTGTGAAGCTCGTCGGTGAGCGCCCACCCCGCCACTTTGCCAGGGTGAATGCGTTGACCTGAAAATCGATCAAACTTGGCGGTTTCATCAAGAGATTTCTGCAACTCAGGCGCGGTGTGGGTAGTGGAGTTGCTGTCGTCAACAAAGGTAGTGCTGAGTGATCGCGGAACGTATCGATGCTGTCTCTTGGTCCACACACACATGAGCAGCTTAATGTCGTCCAGGGACCAAGAGCTTCCCTGGAGGTGACCGTTTGTCCTGGCCAGTTCCTTAGAGTACGCACCGTTCATGCGGATGTAGCGTTTGTGGCGACTGTAGAAGTTTCTGCGGACAGTAACGATGTCTTGGGGACACCCCGCGTGAAGCGCAAGGTTAAGGCAGATGTCCGTGATGAGGTAGTCGAAACACTTCTGTCGGTCCAGGGCAGCTCCAGCTAAGGGAAGGAGTAAGGCCCTGGCGTGTTCGATGCGCAGGGCAAGAGAGGTGCTGACGTCCCCAATGGTAGCTTTGGGGACAGCGCCAAAACTCGTGGCGTGGGTCCATCCTTTCCGCCAGTCCGTGAGGCTGCGGTAAGCTGGCGCTTCCCACGCATACATCCAAACGGAAAGCACCGAGAGAAGTCGTTGGTCCGTTGGGAGTTCGCCTCGGCCTTTTCGGAGGCACGGGTTTGGCACGTGGAGGAGGGGTTCTGGGATGGTGCCAGTGCGTTGCATAGCGCGTAGGACGCTGGCGAAGAGGCGAAGAATGTCGTCGGGTAACTCCTTAGCCTCCTTAGTAGTCCAGCCGTCCAGTCCCCCCGCGCGGCGCGGTGAACGGGTGCGAATAAAGTGGATGAGTTGGTCGTCGGTGAGGTGGAAAGGGGTAGCTGGTGATGGCGTAGGCAGCTCTTGTCGGTACTCGTCGTAGAAGTCAGCCCACGTCGGCATGGCTTCGGCGTCATGTCCCGCACGTGCACGGTACCTGCCCAAGATGGGCTCCCAGGTGTCGACCATGAGCTTCAGCATGTCCTTGGTGTTAGCAACAATGGCGTTGGCAGGGAGGATGTCGGGGACTTGCGCAGGTGGTGGTTCACGAGTGTGGTCTTCGTCGCTGTCCGTGTCGGGCGAACTACCGTCGCTGGGGCTGAAGCCGCCAGCTTCGGTGTCAGCGTCGCTGTCGTCCGTGCTAGCTTCGTCAGGTTTAAAGGCGTTGGTGTCGCAGTGGAGTTGCGTATCGTCAGGTGTGGTAGGCGTGCGGAGATACGCCGTGGGCGAGCTGTCAGCAGCCCGTGCGTATATGGCCGCCTTTCGCCCGCTTGGCTCGCGGACGCCCTCAGCCCATATCTTGATGCGTTCAGCTTTGGCACGGTTCGCACGTCGCGCCAGCTCTAAGTCGAGGTGTTGGATCAAAACGTCAAGGTGCTCTCCGTGAGGTGCTGGCTCGTCGGGGGTCCAGGCCTCGGGGAAGTCAGGAGAACCGTGGGGCGCAGCTTGTGGCATAGGAGGCGGGCCGCGGTCCACGTGCAGTCGATGCGCTGCGCGAGGTACGGCGGGATGGCACGGCAATCTAAATGATGGTGCTGTCCGATGAAACGAAGCTCACAGAGTTGCCGATGGAGCTTGCGCAGTCGGTTCATGTGTATCGTGGAAGCTCCGTAGGTGGGGAAGGCGCGGGGGACAACTGGTCGCTCTTCGAACGTGGGCGTGAGCCCGTGCATGGTGGGGGGCTTCTTTTTTGGGTGGTCGGGCGGTGGAGGTGGCAGGTCGCGCAGACGGGTGAGATGGTACTCATGACTGGCCTCGTTAGCCAGGGCGAACATGCGCTCCACGTCGTCGCGTGTGTCGGCCTGTTCCATGCGGTCCTGATATCGCCCAGCGATGAGGGTCCCTAGTGCCTGCAGCTCGTGACCCTCATGAGCTCCATCGTCGGGAGGGTAGGGCGTGGGGGCAAGAAGACGTCGGGCCGTATGGTCGAGGCGACTGAGGTCAAGCGTGACCTGCAGGCCAACATGAGACTTCGCTGGCAAGTCGCGTAGATAGCAGAAGTCGGTGACAAGGGATCGCGCCGCTTGGTTGGCAATGATGTAATCGATGCGCGAAGTGCGGGGGCACTTGGTGACGCGGTCCCAGTCAGGGATATTGCCGTATGTGTGCATGGTGTGGTCTGGTGTGCCCTCAGCGACGTTGAACCATCCGTGCTGCAACATGTGCAGAAGGTGTGGATTGTCGTCGATGTTCGTATTGGCGTCCATGCAGATGAAGTAGGGGGCTGAGCCGACCCTAGCGGCGGCGCAGTCAGCGAGCCGAAAAAGAGCTGTGCTGTCTCCTCCAGCAATCCCGTAGAGGCTCGCTATGTAGATCCCCGCGGGCCCGTGGTTGTTTCGTCGCCGCCTGCGGCGGTGTTGAGTGCAGAGCGGGAGAAAGACCTCGTGCCATCTTTTCTTGGCCTTGAGGGCGACGATACAGGGCGCATTGTCGTCGACAGTGGAGTCGACAATGGCATCCTTAGAGAGGATGGCGACCCCTCCCGAGGCGCCAGTGTTGCCCACGACGGTGTGGTCTGTGCCGCCGTGGGCAGCTCTGCGCTGGGCTCGCGCCAGATCTAGGTCAGGTCCAAGACTGGCGTGGTATCCTCCGTGGAGTGGATTGGCGGCGCTGGTAGCGATGGCTTGTCTAGTCGGCTTGGCATGTCGGGTCTCCTGCAGTGCTATGACTGCGGCGTTGTGGTCGACACCAAGAGCGGTGATGGTTTGCCAATTCGCTGAGAGACTGGTGATGTTAAGGCTGACGAGGTGTATGGAGCGACCTGGCCCGTCTCCATCGGTGGAGCTGGGGTTTGCACGCCCCGCACGGTGAAGGTCAGCCTGACCCTCGCCCAGGTAGAAGGCTTGGCCACAGTAGGAGCTCATGGCGTTCCTATGGATTAGCTTGACCGGGGCTGAAGCCGCCGTCAGGCCAGAAGTATAGGCGGGACACGGTCGGCACTGCGCCAGGGGGGGTTCATAAACGTCAGTAAAAATGTCACGAAAAATCCTCCTCACTCCAGTACCGTAGGGGACGAGGGGAGGAGAGGTGAGACGGCAGCAGAGGGAGAGGGAGGCGACTCCTCGATCCGTCCTGCCGAACACAAAAGCAAAAGCGAACCAGCGGCGGCGGCTAGGCGCGGCAGCGGCACAACGCACGCGCATATACTGCGCACGCGACACCGCTGGTCCGTCCTGCGGTGGCGCGCCCGCCCCGTCAGTATCTTGATGAGCAGCATCTGGTGGAACAGCTCCAGCAGCACGGTCGGAGGCCTGGCGCTGGGCCTCGTCCATGCCCGCTGCCGTGAGGCCCACGTTGCGGACAGGGCTGATTCCCCGCGGGGCCGCCGCTGCCGCGGCAGCGGCTGAGGTGGCGGGGGCTCCGCCCCGACTCTGAGGTGAGAGCGGTGAGCCACCGCCGAAACCCGCCACAAGGTTCTTGACACGGTACTTGTTCTTGAACGGGTCGAAGGTTGGCGCCTCGTCGATGGGGACGATCACGCGGGTGGGCAGCGGCGGCTCGTGGTCCGTGGACGGCGTCGGCTCGAGGTCGACCTGGCCAGGTTCGATGACGCTGGCTCCGAAGCGTGGCACCACTTCGGGGGCTCGGCCATCAGCCTGAGTCTCGCGAGGCGGCGAGCTCGTGGAGCTCCCTGGGGCCTTGCGTGAACTGTGGCGGCTGCAGGTCCTGCTGCGCGGGACGCGCCCGCCCGTGTGGCGGTCGCGTGGCGAGGTCGCCTGGGCATTAGCGCGCTCGGAATCCGCCCTGCTCGGGGATCGGATCGGCGCCGCGCAGGGTGATGGGCTGGGCTGGCGGGAGGCGCTTGTGCCGCCCTCCGCCGTGGCTGTGGCCTGGTCAGGGTCGACAGCGTCGGGGCGGGGGCTGACGTGGTGGGCGCTTCCATCGCTGTGCCGCGGGGAGGCGCTGTGATGCGCCTGGATGTGCGTGAGGACGAGCGGGGTAAGCGGCTGCCTCTCCCGCTCAGGTGGGGCAGGTTTTGCCTGGGCAGGGCGCAGTGCTGCAGCCACGTTTGGCGGGGGCGTGTGCTGGCGCGGTTGCCAAGCGCGCACGTTCGCATCACGCCATCCTTCGGGGCGCCCAGCCCTGCCACGGTTTGTTGCAGCCCCCTGGGCTGAAGCCGCAGGGGTTATCACTGCGGGCTGGTTGCTGGAGGTGCCATCATGTCGGCCTGAGTAAAGGCCCCAGGCGCGCGTGGACCCTGGCACTGGCGAGGTGGCCCTTGGGAGGGCCTGCACGGGTGCACGCGGGTAGCCGATGACCGCTGGGTGTACCCTGGCGTGGGGGGCGTGGCCGTAGCTGGAGGCGGCTGCTCCAGCAGCCGCGGGCCTGGCACCTATGGGGCCACGATAGTAGGCGGCAACCCCGTCGTAGGCCGTGTTACCGCCTGTCGGGACTCGCGCGGGGGAGCGGTAGCGTGGCGTGCCCTGCTGTCCTGCGTCACGTTGGTCCCGCTGCTGAATGCGCTGCTGGTGCTGTTGGTGTCGCTGCCAGTCGGCTCTCGAGAGGGGACGGGTGTCGGGGAGGATGGTGGGCACGTCGGGCCGCTGCCAGCCCCGATAGACGTGCTCGAAGGCGTGGTCAGGGTAGGTCCCCCCTACGGGTGAGTATCGCCGCACATGCTCCATGTAGTCGATGTTCTGCGGCTCGGAGATCGCCGTGATGTTGACGGCTCGCTGGTGCGCTGGTCCATAGAGGCAGAAACTACCACGGTTGCTGCGGTCGTGGTTTAGCTCGGCTTCGGTCGTGGCACGGCTCACCATGGCGTCGCAGAGTCGCATGTCGTAGTCGAGGGCTTGAGGCCCAGGACCACCCTCGGCGTCCCAGTACAGTACCACGTCTCGCCAGCGGGTGCGGGTAGTGTGGATGCGCTCGGCGATCGACTCGCAGACGGTCCTGACCGTGACACGGTCCCTGTACATGTTGGTGATGGCTAGGGAGTAGGGTCGGCGGACCGTCTTGTTGAAGGTGAATTCCTCCTTGAGGGCCTGGTGGGGACTGAAGAGCACGTAGCCTTCCCTCCAAAGCGGTTGGTCGGGGAAAGGTTCTTCGGGCATCCCCGTTCCTGTGAATCCAGGTGGCCGCCTTGTGCCGTCAGGCAGTCCCTGCCTGGGGACGCGCCGCGGCTGCGGTGGGAAGTACCATTGACCCTGGTAACCTGCTTGCCCTGGTTGTGGAGGTTCCCCCCCGGGGCCTGAAGGCGCTCGGGGGGGTTCCTTAAGGTCGTGGAGGGCTGGCGCGTTGCCGAATTGGCGGGCAAGGATGTGCGGCGGCATCCCTGTGGCACGGACGTCGAGCAGGCTGTGTGGACTGGGGGGATGGGGGCACCTGCTGGACAGGCAGCATGTGTCGGAGTCCCTGTTGTTGGTGCTGTATGCACACGTCCAACTGTTGCACGAGTAGTCCGTGGACCAGTCCATGAGTGTACGCAGTCCGCTGCGGCCGCAGTCTGGGCACGTTGTTGGCCCGAGGTGCCGAGCTGCGTGTTGCGGCGAGCCGCACAGTACTGACAGCATTGGAATCGACACTGTAGGCAAGACCAGCGTCCTGGTAAAGGCGGGAGCGCATGCTCATTTGTGCCTGGGTCGTCTGGGTGGGGTCGCGGGCGATCCCACAAGGGCCAGACGTCAGCAAACCAGGATTGGCCTGTAGTGCGGACAACCTCGGCGGGGAGGCGAGCGTCCTCGGCATGGCACCTGATCCACTGGGGCCCCATGTCCGCTGGTACCATGACGGTGCGCCAGGTGTCGTCCGCTTTGACGTGGACTTGGGTCGGTGCCCAGAGCTTAGTAGTGGTGTCGCCGTGGTCGTGGTGGAGGATGACCCAGCCGTCCCGCCCCGCCACCGCAGGGTCAATAACGCGGTGGCCCATGACTGTCGTCCCCCACGGTAAGTAGGCACCGTCGTGGTGATCACCAGGGTCAAGCCAGACCTCGATGCCAGGGGCATTGACACGGGTCCGCACATCACGGACGTGGTAGGCGAGGACGTGGTAGGCAGTCGGCTCCTCTTCCGTCACAATGTGCTCCCACGTCTCGATGCCACTGTTGTCTGAGGTGGAGTTCCCGCCACTCTGTCGTGACGAGCGAGAGGCAGATCGCCGTGGGCGGGCACGGCCTCGGGCGAGGGCGGCGGCCGCGCTGATGAGGGAAGGCGTACGGCGTTCGTCGGCTCCTGATGACGTCGATGAGCGGTCTGGACTGTGCGCCAGGGCTGTGCCTGACTTGTACGTGCGTGGTGGGCCCGACGCGGCCCCAGGGCTGGAGCCGCTGGGGCGCGACCCGCGTGCGTCAGGGTGCCCCCGCACGGGGACAGCTTGCAAGCCAGTGTACACCAGGTCGATGAGTGGTTTCGGGTCCAGCTGGAGCATGTGAAGCGAGACGCGTGGGCGGGGCTGGTTAGGGTCATCCCTGGTGGCTGCTTCCGTGTCGTAGTGCTGTTTGGCCCATACTCGCGCTGCCTCTGGCGAGTATAGTGCCTGCGGCGGTGGCCACGCTGCCGCGATGGCTGGTCTGCGCCTGGTGCTAGCTTCCTGGTCGTGAGCTTCAGCCGCCTCACGGAGATCTGGATGATCGTAGCCAGCGATGTGAAGGGCGTGCGCGCAGTCGCCCATGCCATAGGCGTGTGGTAGGGCACGGCACCTGGAAGCAGCTTCTGTGGGGGCACACCAGTCCATGCGGATGAGGAGGCTCAGGACCCGAGGGTAAATGAGGCGCGCTCCGTGGGCCTCCCCTTTCACGTAGTTGTGCCTGTTTTCCCCGCGCGGTGGTTGGGTGGCCTCGCACATCCAGAGTGCGATGGGTCCCCACGCGAGGGTGTCGTCTTCAAGACTGTAGGGCGGGTGGGGCGGCATTGCGTACCACGCGGCCAGCGAAGGGTGCACGCTCGCGTACGTGCGGCCAACGTTGGTGCCAGTTCGGCCCTTCGCTTCACGGCGGGGACCTGGCAAGAGGTGCCCTCCACTGGCAGCAAGACGGGCCGCAAGGTCGCCGCGGGTCCCATGCCAGAAGACAGTGGGCGCGTCGGTGGTGGGTTGGCGGAGGTCCCACGTGAGGTATGGAAGATTGTCTCGCCTGAGTTCCCGCCCGAGTCTTCCAGCACCCAAGTGAGGCGGTTCGGGGGCCTCTGCATGATGTCCGTCCACGGCCCCAGCGCTTGGAGTGTTGGATCATGAGTAAATCGAGGATGGTCGTGGAGTCGCAGAGCGTCTTTGATGTCCTATGTAGACACGCCACTGTTACCTAGCGCAAAGCCGTTTTGATACAGGGCGTTAAGTATGCTCTTCGGCGGCACGGGGACCGCTGGGTCGCGCTGGATAGTGTTGCGTAAGTTGCGTGTCGGTGGCTTGAGGGCTGTGTAAGGCATACCAGGGCCTGAAGGCGCCTGGGGCCTGTCGGGTGATGCATAGCGTGCTCGCCGTCGTGGTGGTTGGGTGTCCGCGTCGGGGGAGGAACCACGAGCATCAGCATGTCGGAAGATGGACCACGGGCTATCGTGGGTGCGCTCACGCGTTTCCCTTGCCTCGGTGTCGCTGCCGTGTGCTGTGGCATCCTCGTTAGTCGGTAGGTTACCGTATGCCGCGCCGCTTTTGGAGCCGTCTCGCGGAGACGGGCTGGTCGATCTTGGTGTGACAGACGAGGCTCGCGATACGGCGGCAGTGACTTCGACGATGGCGGCGGTGGTGGCGGTAGTGACATCGGCGACTGCGGCGGCAACTGCTGCGGCGTAGTGTTCCTGCAGCAGCGGATGTCGGAGTGCGTGCACATGCTGGTCGTCGTGTTCGTCGGCGAGCGTGCACGGCATTTTGTATGTGGCCTCATCACGCGGCCTCCTGCTCGGTTGGCAACAGCGGAGGCACCACTGGGCTGTGGATGAGTCCAGGGCCCGCGCACAGATGCGGGCTCCTACGTGTCCGACAGCTCCCTGGGCAAGAAGTTTGGCACCGACGAGTAGAAGACCACACACGACTCCACCCGTGGCAATAGCCCCGAGCTTGCCGCTGGCCCATTTCAGGACACCCCCGAGGCCGACCCCGACTGCGGTGGCTCCGCCCGAGACGCTATCTCTGAGTTTGACGCTGGTCCATTTGAGAGTGGCCCACAATGCGGACGTGACGTTGTATGTCGTTGTGCGTCGGGATGTGGTGGGCACCGATGGGCCTGGTGCCGTCGCTTTGCGTCGTCGTCGTTGTCGGTAGCTGGGGTCTCGGCTCGGTGTCGGCAAGTACCCATCGATCTGGTCCTTGTACGGCATTGCTATCACGATGGCGTACGTGGCCACAAAGAGGCAGATGAGGCAGCCACAATGTCGTGATGCCGCTGCGCTGTGCTGGGGCTCGTGGGAACCGCTGGCATCTGGGTACTCATCATCGATGGGGTCGTTGTCGATGTCGGCCTGCCAGTGGCCAATGACACTGGGGTTGGAGTCAGTCACGTTGTCACGGTGTACAGAGGTGAAGGGCGTGGTGCTGCCACCTGCGGTCTGGGGATGTCCAGGTCTAGCCAGTGGTGCAGCGGGGCTGAAGCCGCCACTGCACGGGCTGGCATGAGCTGGCGATGCAGTGGAATGGCTTGTCCCGTCAGCGACAGTGACGCCTTCAGCGTCGTTGAGCTGTGCGCTGGGGTCGGCCTGAGCTGAGTTGTGGGGCGGACTGCTGTGCAACGAGGTGTGCCCAAAGTAGGGTTCACTGTCGCGGTCACGCTGGGCCGAGTCGCCTGGTGGTGTCGTGCCGTCTCGATCCTGGGTATCGATGCCGTCCTGGCTATCATCCGACGCGTGGAACGAGTCCATGGATATGTTGCCGATATCGCTGGCCGCGATGTGCTGTAGCAGCCATGATACGGGATCATCTGCGGCCTGATCGGTGCCGTCCATCGGCGCCGCGGCGAGCTCCGCCTCGACAAGCGGCAGCATGTCTGGCGGTTTGTGCAGGATCACATCGGCGAGGTACGCCATGGCGTCTTGGTCGGGTGGAGGGAGGCCTCTTGGCAGCAAAGCATGGGCCCGTGAGAGGTATGGCGGCAAAGGTGCCGTGAAAGCCTCAGGGCCGACGAGCGTGGCACGAGCGCCCTGGTATTCCAGAAGGAGGCCAAAGTAGCGGGTGGCGTACTCGCGGCTGCTCTGGATACGAGTGAGGTTGCGGTTGGTGCGCTGCCTGTCGGGGCCCGCTCTGTGCCAGATGACCTCGCACATGTCGACCGCGGTGCGCTGACGCAGGGCGTCGGTTGTGTCCTCAGAATCCTCCTGAAAGAGGTGATCGTACGGTGGCAGATGAAGCGTCGCCAGGATGTACGGGACGCAGTCCTCGAGCCATGCCCAGAACACGTCCTGGTGGTCCTCACCTGGTGCCCACGCCGCAGCGCTCGGTATGAGCCGGGCGCGGATCATCATCAGGTGCCAGAAAGCGGGGTCCTCCTCGGGTTCGCCCCTAGCGCACAGGGGGGTGGTGAGACCCGTGGGGCAATAGCGGGGCACGACAGCGGGGCTGAAGCCGCCACTGTGTGCCTGGCCTATATCAACGTCCCCGTCAAGGATCTGCTGCACCGCAGTCGAGGCCACGCTGGGGGTGGATTTCGATGCATGTGTCGTAGTTGACAAGGGCGTGCATGCGCTCACGATGGCGCCCAGCGGTCCGTTGCCGCACGGACCCGCGGCTAAGGTGCTGTTCACGATCGGGTCCAAAATGGTGCAGTGATCGTACTTGTAGATGCTGTCATCGTAAAGGTAGAAAAGAGTCCCACGTTCAGCGTGTCGCAGGAAAACCTCACCTCCATGCTGGGGCGCACCGCCTGAAGACGGGTGTGCTCCAGCGAGCGAGGGGAGGGCCAGTCTGCAGGCAAGGCGCCACATGATGGCGAGGCCTGGCGGGCGGCGCGAGCGATGAGCCAAAAGCTGCATGTCAGCACGCATCCTCAGATACCCCTGCATGCTCATGTACATTGCAACAAACACACCTACAGCAAGATGACAGGTGTCCCTACACCAGATAGCTTGCTCGTGCTGCTGCCAAAACTGACATGATATGACAAGAAAGAGATACGACGCGAAGAGAGAAGAGATGCCTCTGAAGGCGCTTCCTCGGAGGGCTGAGGCAGGCTCTCTGAGGCACCTTCAATAGGGTTCCTGAGTGACCCGACCCTTGTCTTTGCCTTTGTCAGCCCTTGGGGGCCCCGTCCCTGGGGTGACCTGGCCTGGCTGGTCAATCCACCCGCAGACAGCCACGGGATCGGCAACTGATGCAGCTTCCTCCTTTTTTGTTTCGAGAGTGGCCACCTGTGGCAGGTGGATGGTGCCCCCCGTGAGGTGCCCGAGGAGGGCCTGGATGTCGCCACGCAGTGCAGCAGCTTCGGTAGTTGCCGTCTGTTGCTGGGTGACGACGGTGGCAAGCCCTCGTTCCAAACCTGAAACGTGCTCCGTGAGTATGGCCTGGGATGAGAGAACGCCCGCAAGCTGAACCTGCATGTTATCCACCGTGTTGGCAAGCAGCTCGTGCTGTTGTTCCATGTGTTGGATGCGGGTCGTGGCGGCATCTGACAGTTTTGGGGCCGTTGCGAAGCGTTCGCCGAGGATGTTCAGTTCGCGAGATGCCACGCTGAATTCATCCCCTGATGAGAGGATCTCGACGTCGTCAGCGTCGCCTGGTACCTCGGCGGCTGTGGCAGCGTCCCCTTCCGTGTGGCCCCCGCCTTCAGCCGCCACCGTGCCAAGTTGCGGGTCATGACCACCTGGTTCTTGGACGGCCGTCTGCTCGGCAGCTCCATCCGTGCCGTGCGGGGGTGCAGAGGAGCTGCGGCCTGGGGCGCCGTGTGATCTTGCGTGCGGCGTGGCGTCACGTTTCCCACTGGAGGATCGGTGGCGCTTGGCTAGAGGCTCCTCCTTGGGGATCAGGAGCGGTGCGACGCCCTTGCCTTTGGGCGTGGCAGTCATGAGGTCGTGGAGGTAATGGCTCTGGGCCGCTTTGGTTAGGAGTGTGCCCGTGGCGGGGCTGAAGCCGCCACCACGGGCTGGCGGCGTCACAGGCTCTGTGATAGTGGTAGGGGTGACAATGGTAACGTTGTCCCTCTTCGGCACCACCTCAGCCAACGGGGCCTCGGTGATGCTCCGCGGGATGGGGCACCCTGCGACCTGTACCGTATATGTGGGTGGGGGACGATGGGCGCGCACTAAGGCAAACTGAGCCGAAGTGGCTGGGTCCCAGGCGGCGTGGTAGACCTCACAGTCCCATTTGACGGACGGGCCCGTGAGAGTCTTAGCAAGCTGGGTCAGCGTGGCGTGGCGTGCCGCAATGCCAGTGATGCGGTATCGCGTCTTGGCGAGGGTGGTTTCACAGCCACGGATGCTGACGGCAGCAGCCTTGGCGGCGTCTGACCCTCGTGCAACACGGATCCCCAATAAGCCTGACTTGCCGTGCCTGACGACTCCTAGGGCCTTGAAGTCCACCGACTTCTGGAACGCATCTGCCATCGTGATGGTCTGGTCCTCAGGGAACCACACGGTCTGGTACTTGTCTGCAGTGGGCTCGTCTGCACCTACGTTGCTGAGGTCGTAGGTGGCGCCGAGTTGCCCTGAACCCGCCAAGACCTTGTCAACCGCTTGAAGACTGACGCCGAAGGTGGCAGCCAGGGACCTCTTTCCGACGCCCGATCCATACCTGCCTAGGCTTTTGCAGGGTTCGAGGATGGTGGCGGCTTTAAAGTTGCCGTGGAAGAGGGCCTTGAAGGTGTCCTGGAGCTGACTATCGAGCTCCTGACGGCGAGCGTCTTTCTTGGACTCCCTGTGCTTTTGGTTTTGGCGCGCCTTGTCCTGTGGAGCGGAGTCCCCTCGAAAAGGGCCCTTGGTGCGTGGACCACCGTTCACGGGGGCACCTCCCGAGAACTGGCCCTCGAAGGCCTGATGCATGGAGGGGACTGCGGCGATGGCCTCGGTTTCATGTATGGTCACCCGAATCCAGCATACGTGGTCGGCAGGGTCGATGGTGGCGACGGCTACTTTTCCGTGCAGGCGACTTCCTTGGTGCCCAGCTGGTACACGGTCACGGGGACGTGCGTGTGGACCACTTTGGGCGCCTTGGGGTGACGCTTCAGCACGGGGACGGCGAGCTCGGTACCGACGTAGTTATCGTTTTTTGGGCCATGACAGCAATCGCAAGCTGACCCGTGGTACGCTTACCCTGCTCGAGGTGGTGTTGCAGCAGCCGTTCACCGCTCTCGTAGTCGTGGAGGCTGATACTGGGCTTGTACGTCTTGCCGTCGTCAAGTGATGTGGGTTCGGCGAGGACTGGGACCTTCCAAAAGGCCGGGTCCAAGGCAATGAATTGGGCGTCCGCAGCCTGAAGACGTGCGGACGCAGCTGGTGGGTGTGATGTGTCACCACCAATGCGCTTAGGCTTGCTGCACTGGTGGTGATCCAGCGTGTAGCTGATCTGGTTGGCGGCACACATGCGGATCAAGGCACTGCCGAGCTTCGTTGTGTTGGTCTTGTGCATGTCGTACGTGGCCTGAAGCTCGTCCGCGTTCAGCTCGGCAAGCCCGTTGTATGCGGCCGTGGGGCGGTCGGACCCCGCTTGCTTGAAAGCTGCGATGCAGTCCTGCTTGCGTTGGAGGAGAGACCCTTCGGCAGCAGGACGTGAGCTCGGCGGCTGCTTGGAAGAGCGCCGGCGCTCCGGCTTACCGGGGGCCATTGCGGCGGGCGCTCTGGTGGGGAGAGAGGTGACGCGAATCAGTAGGGTCCTGCTGGGACCCCTCCGGTCTCGCGAGGCCTGGGAGTCTGACTCCGAGGCGGGGCGCTTCGCGTCGCGGCTGCGGTCTGAGTGCAGGGCACTCTCGAGCCGAGACTAGAGAGAGGGAGAGAGAGAGAGAGAGAGAGAGAGAGAGAGAGAGAAGAGAGAGAGAGAGAGAGAGAGAGAGAGAGAGAGAAGAGAAGAGAAGCGAAGAGAAGAGAAGAGAGAGAGATAGAGAGAGAGAGAGAGAAAGAGAGAGAGAGAGAGAGAGAGCGAGAGACGAGAGAGAGAGAGAGAGAGAGAGA
>CAUYUJ010016413.1:15000-57805 GCA_963575745.1 Prorocentrum cordatum | reverse complement strand
AAGCATGTGCATGACAACTATTGAACACCTTGGGTATTGGGTCCCTCGGGTACCCCTCCCAATAAGCATGTGCATGACAACACTTGGGCACCTCGGGTACCTCCCTGGGTACCTCGGGTGCCTCCTCTGGTACCTCGGGTACCACTCCCAATGAACATGTGCATGACAACTAAGCATGTGCATGACAGCCATTGGGCACCTCGGGTACCTCCCTGGGTACCTCGGGTGCCTCCTTTGGGTCCCTCGGGTACCCCTCCCAATAAGCATGTGCATGACAACACTTGGGAACCTCGGGTACCTCCCTGGGTACCTCGGGTGCCTCCTTGGGTACCTCGGGTACCACTCCCAATAAGCATGTGCATGGAAAACTAAGGAGACCTGGGTATTGTGGGTCCCTCGGTACCCCTCCAATGCAAAATGTGATGACAACATTTGGGGCACCTCGGGTACCTTCCCTGGGTACTCGGGTGCCCTTCCTGGGGTACTCGCGGTATCCACTCCCACTAAGGCATGTGAAAGACAACTGTTGCGCACCTTGAGTTATTGGGTTGTTTAACTGGTAACATCATTACACCAATAGCAGTGCATGACAACAATTGGGCATCTCGGGAAACTCCCTGGGAACCTCGGGTGCCTCCCTGGGAACCTCGGGTACCATTCCCAATAAGCATGCGCATGACAACTAAGCATGTGCATGACAGCCATTGGGCACCTCGGGTACCTCCCTGGGTACTCGGGTGCCTCCTTGGGTCCCTCGGGTACCCCTCCCAATAAGCATGTGCATGACAACACTTGGGCACCTCGGGTACCTCCCTGGGTACCTCGGGTGCCTCCTTGGGTACCTAGGGTACCACTCCCAATAAGCATGTGCATGACAACTATTGAGCACCTTGGGTATTGGGTCCCTCGGGTACCCCTCCCAATAAGCATGTGCATGACAACACTTGGGCACCTCGGGTATCTCCCTGGGTACCTCGGGTGCCTCCTTGGGTACCTCGGGTACCACTCCCAATAAGCATGTGCATGACAACTATTGAGCACCTTGGGTATTTGGTCCCTCGGGTACCCCTCCCAATAAGCATGTGCATGACAACACTTAGGCACCTCGGGTACCTCCCTGGGTACCTCGGGTGCCTCCTTGGGTACCTCGGGTACCACTCCCAATAAGCATGTGCATGACAACTAAGCATGTGCATGACAGCCATTGGGCACCTCGGGTACCTCCCTGGGTACCTCGGGTACCTCCTTGGGTCCCTCGGGTACCCCTCCCAATAAGCATGTGCATGGCAACAATTGGGCACCTCGGGTACCTCCCTGGGTACCTCGGGTGCCTCCTTGGGTACCTCGGGTACTCCGCCCAATAAGCATGTGCATGAAACCAACGGGCACTTCGGGTACCTCCCTGGGTACCTCGGGCGCCACCTAGGGTCCCCCCCCAATGGGCCTGTGCACCACCTTGGGCACCACAGTGGGTGCACCCTTGGGCACCTCCCCGAGCACCGCCCCGGGCGCCCCACTTGTGGAGTCCCTCCTGGGTCCAGAACGGTGAAGGCCCACCCACCGACAGCCATGGACAACGACGCGACGGGGCCTGGGTCCCACATCCCCCTCCGCCCCCTTTAAGGGGCCTTTGACAAGGTGGATGGCACCCCACCGACAGCCATAAACGAATGGGAATGCAACTCGCTGCCCGCGGGCAGACCAGGTGGAAGGCACACCCACCGACAGCCAGAAAGATGGATTGCTGGTGTCGCCCCGGTTCCCTAACCTGCGGGGTGCTCGTGAGGGTGCTCATCGAAAGTTCAAAAATCGCACTATCTTACCAGCGCCCCGTGCGTCCCTCACAAGCACGAACCCCACAAGCTGCGGGAACCTTCGGCACGGGGAGGAGGAGGAGGAGGAGGAGGAGGAGGAGGAGGAGGAGGAGGAGGAGGAGGAGGAGGAGGAGGAGGAGGAGCAGGAGCAGGGGCAGGAGAGGAGCATGGAGGTGGAGGAGGAGGAGGAGGAGGAGGGCAGGAGAGGAGCAGGTGCAGAGCAGGAGGGGGAGGGGTGGAGGAGGAGGAGGAGTGAGGACAAGTAGGAGTTGGAGGCGGAGGAGGAGGAGGAGAGAGGAGGTCCGGAGGAGGAAAAGTAGGTGTAGGAGGAGGAGTAGGACGAGAGGAGGAGGAGGAGGAGGACGGCGGAGGCAGGAGGGAAGGGAGGTGGATCAGGAGGAGGAGGAGGAGGAAGGAGAGGAGGAGGAGGAGGAGGAGGAGAGGGAGGAGGAGGAGGAGGAGGGAGGAGGAGGAGGAGGAGGAGAGGTGGAGGAGGAGGAGGAGGAGGAGGAGGAGGAGGAGCAGGACCGTAGCCATTTTGGCTCAAGTTGCCATTTATCAAGGCAGCTGGCCAGGACAGCTTCTTTGGCCGCCGCGGGTGCAGCCCAGTCAGGCGCCCGTGGTGGTCTTCATCTTCTAACGTTTTGTGAGCTCCTGTTGGAGCAAGTTCTTTCCACGTTCAGCTGTGCTGAGGCATGGCTAAAGCCAATGGCAAGGGTAAGGGGCCAGTCGGCCTTGCTTGCCCGCACTGTGGGTGCAAGAAAAACCCGAGCCACTTCAAGTTCTGCTACCACTGCAAAGGACCCATCCCGCACTTCGGGCCCGTCCCTCCGCCTCCGCCTGTGTGGGAGTATAACCCTTGGGTTCGTGCTCCTGGTTCTGCTGGACCTCCTGGTGGTGGTCGCAACGGCAAGGGCGGGGGCAAGGGCAAGTACCAGGGTGCTAAGGGAGGGCAGCGGGGAGATGAACCTACGGGAGGAGGAAGAGAGCCAAACATTCGTGATGAGCTCCACCGTCTCTCCCAGTTGGCTGCTGGAGGAAAGCTTCGAGGGATTTTGCCAGACGCATCTGTTGACGCCATCTCTCAAGCATGGAAGGTGGCTCAAGATCAGAAGTTGGCCAGCGTACCCCCTTCCCAACGGCTCAGGAAGATGGAGCAAGAGCAGACCAAGTGCGAGAAGCGCTTGGAGAAGCTCATGGAGGAAGAGTGCGCTGTCGATGAAGCGATTCGCAAGTTCCAAGACAAGAAGGGAGAGCTTCAAGCCAGCATTCAAAATGAGAAGAAGAAGATCGAGGAGGCCAAGAGGAGAGCTGCAGCTGTCCAGGCTTCTACGGCGGAGTCTTCGGCGTCGGCACCATCGATGGAGAGTTTCATTTCGCATCTCAGTACGTTCGAAGGGACATTGTCTGGGGTCAAACATGAAGGTGTACGCGCAAATCTACAGGCACGGTACAAGGAGTTTCTGGATGGTCTCCGCGATGCCATGCCTGCACCAGAGCCCGAGGTGGCCTCTACGGGCGCAGACAAGAGCTCGGTCATGGAGGTCGATGAGGCTGATGTCATGGAAGCTGTGCAGGTTGAAGGTATTTCGGATTCGCAGAAGAGGGATATCCTGGAAGCCATTCGTTCGGCGAGCAAGAGGCCGAGGTTTCGATCCCCAGGGGCTGGAGGTCGTCCGACAGGCGGGGGGACCCGCGCTCCCTCCACACCTTTCCAGCAACCGCCACCGTCCGCTATGGGCACTGGCACGCGTTCTGACTGGGAGTTCGATGGGTGTGGTGACGGCTCAGAGCATGACCTTTAGCGAGTGCGACCTCGAGGGCCTCGTTCTCGGAAACTCTGGATCGGTGTTCGGGCTGACTGGCATCGGTAGTGGAGTCGAAGAGGCGGGGCTTCAGAGGAGTACGGCATCAAGATCGGCCTCTTCATACTGGTGTGGTGGCATACCATTCGACTATTGCTACGTCGCAATCCCACAGGAGGACGTGCTGGTCCACACATATGCTACGGCGCAGCAGGCAACTGCAGCACCAGCGCAGCAGGAAACTGCTGCTTTACGTACTATTTCTTCGGCGAGAGCCTCTTTGCCTTCGAGCAGTTCCTCAGGGCTGTGTGGCGCTGCTCCTACAGAGCCCCTGGACCGACAAGGCCAGGGCCCGTGTGGCAGTAACCAGGCCGAGTCGGGACAGTCGGGAGGCCAAGGGGCAATCGCCACACAGCCCACAACAACTTCAGTGTCAGGTACTTCCAGTCGTGGGTCAGTCGGTTGTGGGCAGCCCGAACGAATTGCCCAAAAGAAAGTCGTTTCTGAGCTTCACCCCCTCAGCATCATCACGTTCAATGGGAACAGTTGGCACAGTGAAGGCGCGGATGATGGATCTTCAAATGTCAAAGGAGGGAGCTTCTCAGAGCTGGTGAGGACCACGGTCGGTGATGTTCTTCTTCTACAGGAACACAAACTGGCTGGTGCGAGGCTTTCAAGGACCCGTGCAAGACTCCAGCGGCAAGGCTGGAGAGTCTATGCTGGAGAGTGCATCACCAGTCTGGAGACAGGGAGACCCAGTTGTGGCACGATGATCCTGGTCAAGAAGCATCTAGACTCTTGGATACCACCGTCGTCTCCCTTATCCCTCTACGATGGGAGAGTTGTGAGGATTTTCTTTCGTTCTTCCGAATTTGGCATTGTGGCGATCTACTCTGTCTATTTAAAGGATTCTCTCGGTTACAGAGGGATGAATGTGGACATTTTGAAGACAGTGTGGAAGGATATCTTCGACCATGGACTCCCATTCTGCATTGGCGGAGATTTCAACATGGGACCCAGCGTGATGGCCAGCAACGCCCCACTTGTGCAGATTGCAGGAGTTATCAGGGCTCCTATTGCATCCACGTTCGTGGCCCCAGAAGCTTTCTCAGTCATTGACTACTTTATTGTCAGCAAGCATTTAGATTTTGCTGCAGGACAGGTATTCACAGATATAGATGGCTCGTACAGTCCGCACAGGCCAGTCTGTTTTTCTGTGAAGAGGGCTCTGAAGGATATCTATGTCAAAGTCCCTGTTAAGTTTCAACACGTGCCACCTGTCGCTGCAGTGGGTCCTGCGCCTGCTCCTCCCAGCTATGATCTGATTGTACAAGACATTGAGAGCTTCCTCCTACCTTTGCAAGATGCTGATGGGAATTCCTACATGGCCACAGGGGCTGATAAATCCCAGGGAGCTCTTCTACTGGATCGAGTGTATGATATCTGGGTCTCCCAGGCCTGGGGTGAAATCTTGGACGTGTGTCAAGCTAGGGACTCGCCTGGGCTCCCTGGGGGATCCGACTTGCAGTTCAAGGATAAACCTCTCAGATCGCTCCTGGTTACCAAACAGTACGAGAACGCCTTTCCAGGGCGTGCGTTGGAATGGGTCCACCATAGGCTCCAAGAATTGAGATCTCTATTTCTTCGAGGCGGCAGGGAAGGTTACCTCTTGGGGCTCCTGCGACAATGGCAACGTCTTCCAGTTCGAGGGGGTCCCTTCAGGAGGCACTGGAAAGCTGGGGGCGAGTTCTGGCACCCTGTACTGGCGGTATTTGCTCAAGAGCTAGTTGGCGCACCACTCTTGAATACCATCATCGACCGTATCGACTCGCTCCTGGAATTCGTCGGCCTGTGGGTTCGTGTCGGTCTCGTTGAAGACAGATCCAGGGCCAGGGATTCGTGGAAAGAATGGTGTGCTGAAGCAGTAGGTGGGCATATGAAGCAGGCGTTTGCTTTTTTACGCAGTGGAGAACCTGTATCCGAAGAAGTTGTCTCGGATAATGGGGTGTACTCCAGTTCCCTACCTGCTCGACTGGCTGCTGAAACCAAAGTGTGGAAGGCGGCGTGGAATGCAAGTGACGTTCGAGTTGAGCTGCCTCCTTTCGACCTTCCTGAGGGAAGGATCCCTGTGGGGGAGCGTGTAGCTCCCGAAGCTTTGCGGCATATCAGTTCCCGTTTCAAGAGGCAGACATGTACCCCTGATGGGTTTCATCCAAGACACTACTCACTGTTATCTGATGGTGCGCTCCTTGCCCTGTCGTGGCTATTTCACTTGGTCGATGTCTTGGGTCAGGGGCCATCCAGGATTCAGCAGCTCATTGTATTTCTTATGAGTAAACCAGTGAAAGGGCGCCGACCTATTGGGCACTACTGTGGGTTCGCGAGGCTCCACGGGAAGACGCACAGAAACCCATGCAGATCCTGGGAATCCAAAGTCGGATTGGGCCCTGAATTTTCCATGGGACAGGGCCGCAGTGCCCTCGACACGGTGTGGCGGCAGTCTGTATCGGCAGAATTACATTCGGGACAGAAGATTCACTACGGGGCCCTCATGTGGGACTTGCTGCAGTTCTACGAGCACATATGTCATGAAGAGCTCCTCCAGCAAAGTATTTTATCTGAGTTCCCTCTGTATATTCTTTTATATACTATTTCGACTTATCGGTGGAAGAGGATTCTCCTCCTCGATGGGGGGTACGGCGAACCCCTTTTTCCTCGGAGAGGGATCGTAGCGGGGTCCACGTCAGCCACCTACGAGGCCAAGTCGTTCCTCCTCCCCACCATTGTTGGGCACAGGGGGCTGGATTGTACGAGTATGAGTTTACATGTCGATGACCTCTCTGTGCATGCGTGGCATCATAATGTAGATGATTGCGTTCAGCAATTACGAGAACTTGCGGTCAGCTTGGCCTGGACCATTTCACAGAGTTTGCGAGTGCCCCTAGCTGAGAAGAAGATGTTTGCCACTGGTAACAGCGTGACCATCTTGACCACGATCAAAAGGAAGCTAGGGACACTCGCAGGACAGGGCATTGTTGCACCAGCCAACCTCGGAGTGGATTTTGCAGGTGGCAAGCACCAGCTGCGGCCGTTCGCTCGCCTTGTCATGAAGAAGAGGACCAAGAAATTCAAGTTTCGGATCACCAAGCTCTCGGGCCTCAAGGTCTCCACGAAGCTCAAGAAAAGGCTCTTCAAAGGTGGGATCCTCCCAACGGTGTCTTATGGGCTCGACATCCAGGGTGTGTCTCCGATGGAACTCTTATCTATTAGAAGGGCTGCTGGGCGAGTCTGTGGGATCAGTAAGAAAGGGTGCAACTTGGACCTCCTGTGGGCCATTGAGGGCAAAGGCGACCCCATCGTGCTGGCAGGGGGCTGCGTACGCAGATACTGCTGGGAATGGTGGCACAGTTCTGAAGTGAGTAGGCACGGAGGCCCGAGGCATCAGGATGCGCTGACTCCAGGTGTTTTAAGCAGAGTGTTTCACTCGAGTGTCGGAGCCTTCCAAGGGACTCGGGGAAAACCCTGGCTTTTTCGGACCCGTGGGCCGATATCGGCCATGCTCCTCTGGCTCGAAGCTGGAGGATGGACCTGGGAGGGTCCCGCGGTATTTCTGGATCGGTCTGGCCGTCGTTGGACTTTGACTGAATCCCCCCCGTCTCAGATTGGGGAAAAGTTCGTGGCCGATCTGGCCCAAGTGTTCCTTGACAAGTTTTTTACCAAGGGTCTTGAGACCCACCCGCACCCTGGGAACCAGGACTTGGTTGCTCGTGGGGTCTGGCTCCCTCTCATTCAGCGTGTTGCCAAGAAGCTTGGTAGTCAAGCAAAGCACTTGTATCTTCAAGTACTATCAGGTGCCCTACCGACAGGAGAGACCCTCAGGAAATGGGGCTACGAAGTCGATCCTTTGTGCCCGATGTGTGGAGCAGGTCGAGACACTTTGAGGCACAGGTGCTGGGAATGTCAGCACCCCGACATTACAAGACGCCGTGCTGAGCATTTTGGTACAGAGCTCATTCAGCAGGCTTTAGGATGTGATGAACATATTCTTATTTTTTCCAGGTTGTGGCCTGCGTATCCTGATGTGCCCCCACCGAGCAAGGACTGGTGTTTGCAGTTTTTCGGTGCCCAGGGTGAACCAGTAGATGCTTTTGTCTTCGGACCCGAAGCGAACCTCTTCACTGACGGGTCCTGTTTCCACAACACTCGGCCCGAAATCGCCAGGTCAGGGGTCTCCGTTGTCGAGATGAATGTTGACGGGACCTGTAGGAGGGGAGTCTACAGTCCTCTTCCCAGTGAATTTGCACAGACCCCTGGAGATGCAGAGCACGCTGCCCTAGCCCTTGCTGTGCTGAGGCAAGAACGTACCAGCGAACCTCCTCCCAAGGCCATTTCCGTGGACTGTTCGGCTTTGTTCCTGGGTGTGAGGTCTCCTGTTAGGGCACTGGGGGGAGGTTCTCGGAGCAGCTTTTTCTGGAGGTCCATAGCCAGGGACATAGGGACTAGCAGTTGGATCTCTCTCCGCAAGGTAGGCGCCCACCGCAAGTTGTCCGACGCGGTGGACGAAAATGATGCGCGGGACATTCAAGGATCTACTGCCGCCGACCATTGGGCGAGGCTAGGGGCTCGGGCCCACGACGTCTCGCCTCAGGAGTTAGCTGACTTTGAAAATGCGGAGGGCGAGTACGAATCTTTAGTCGTAGGTGTCCTCGACATTCTGTGTGGTTTCCCTACTTGTGAAGCCCAGTTTGGGAAGCTGAAGCGGCCCCCCAGGGCCGAGAGGCCTCCCCGTTTGAAATCCGACCATTTTCCTGTTTGGCACGGGAATATCCAACGGTGTCAACGTTGCTTGCGTCAGGTTTCCTCCAAGACCCAGACCCCGTGCGGTACCCTGAACCCTGCTCTGGCGGACCTCCTCTGTGGAGGAGGGGGCTCGGGACATCACCTGCACTGGGCCCGAGTCGAAGAGAGTGACATGCCTGTGATCTTTTGCGTTTCCTGCGGAGGGTTTGCCACCAGCCGTGGCAGCGCCCTCCTCAGTGCAGCGTGTGAGCCCCCTCGCAAGAGCTCGGAGCGTTCCAAGCTGTTACGGGGGCTCCTTCCAGGGACCTAACACAGACTGGGCCAGTCGTTTCCCCTTTCCTCTCTTCCCTTTTTCCCTCTTCCTTCTCCCCTGCCTGCCCCTGCCTTGTCCTCCTCGGCTGGTCCCAGTTCTGTTGGTCCCCCCGTATCGTAGTCGGGCGCCGGCCGCTCATGAGTGACCAGACGCTGCGGAGTCTCGGAGAGAGGAGGAGGAGGAAGAGAGGGCTCCGGCGGCGCCAGAAAGACTTGATCCTCGATCCTGGGGTTCGGAGTCCGCAGAGTGAGCAGGAGGAGGAGGAGGAGGAGGAGGAGGAGGAGGAGGAGGAGGAGGAGGAGGAGGAGGAGGAGGAGGAGGAGGAGGAGGAGGAGGAGGCGGAGGAGGAGGAGGAGGAGGAGCGGGAGGAGGAGGAGGAGGAGGAGGAGGAGGAGGGGAGGAGGCGGGGAGGGGGAGGGGAGTTGTTCTACATGCTCAGTCTTTCGTGATTTTCGGCCTCTAGGGGCCATTTTGGGAACCGGGAAGCCGCGCAGGGTTCCGGAACCGCGCGGGGACCGCACCCGACTCGCGGGAAGTGAAAGCGTATTTGGATGGCGACCCCCCCCGGGACCCCCCCCGGGACCCCCCCGGGACCCCCCCGGGACCCCCCCGGGACCCCCCAGCTCTCCCCCCAAGACCCCCCCCCAGGACCCCCCTGGGACACCCCCCCGCCGGGGAAGGGACAAAGGAAAGGGCCTCCCTTTGACGTGGTTACGACATGGGTCGATCCCCGACGACGAACGGCACAGCCCGTCACACACGCCGACAGGGTCGGCGGATTCCCCTAGGGTTAGGAAACTGCATGACTGCATTGGAGATGGATATTCATGGACGGGAACTTTGGGAACTGGCCCAGAGTTGCCGTTTTAGGACCCTTTTTCGGCATTGCAGCGTGGCCCGCATCCAGGCGGGCTGGGTTCGCCAGATCGCCGGCCAACGTTTCGGAGGCAACCATGGAGCCGCTTGGTGCGATGCCCCGCCGCGCAGGAGCAGCCGGGGCCCCCCTTGGCGATCTGCTGGGGCGGCGCCTCGACGCAGAGTTGAAGGGGCAGGTCCTGGCGCCCGCCTGGGGCTGCGATGGGGGGCGATCGACGACGCACCCCCCCCCGCTATTGATCAGGGGGGCCGCGCCGCGAGCAGGGCGGGTTTTCCCTCCTTGCGTCGGGCTGGGAGTGGCGCCGCCGAGAACCGTTGGCTCCGCTGAATGATTCTCGCGGCGCTCCTCCTCGCGAGCGGCGAGGTCGGCCCAGTTGACGCGGGGGGGTGCGCGTTGATGCCCCCCGGAGGACCGACTCGCGCGGCCGGGCTGAGGGGGGCCGCCCGATCCGACAGCCCCTCTTGTGAATGCCCGAGGTGTTGTACAACGTTTGATTTTCCTGGTTGTAGAGTGGCCTCCGCTGTGCGGCCCGCAGCTTCAGACAAACAGATTTCCCCGCGGTCTGCCTCCCCCTCCCTCGTTCGAGCTTCGTTGCGCCCTCGAGCCTCGTCACTATTAGTTGCTCCGTTCTTCGCCTCCATCTGCCCGTCCCCCGCCCCGCCCCCCCCCCCTCCCCCTCCTTTTTCGGCCTATTCGCTCCTCTTCCTCCTCCTCGTCCTACTCCTCCTACTCCTCCTTCCTCCCCCCCCGGTCCTCCTCCTCCTCCTCCTCCTCCTCCTTTTCCTCCTCCTCCTCCTCCTCCTCCTCCTCCTCCTCCTCCTCTCCCGCCAGCCCGACCCGAATCTGTTCAGACGCAGTCAGTCGCCGCTCCTGGGGCCCACTCTGGCTGGCGCTTCGTCCCTGACCGTCAGTGACCCATGCCTGGCGGCCCCCCGCGGCCAGAAATGCCAGTTTTCCGGCGATGACCGTCGATGGGGCGTCTTAGATCATTTCGCGAGGGAATAGTCGCGCGACGCCGAAACGTGCGCGGGGGATCGACGTCCGAGCGATGGCGAGTGCTACGAGCGGGGCCGATTAGCGTGTCGACCCTGCCAAATCGAGGGGGCCCTTGCGTCCTGTTTTCGCGACCCGCGCCGCCTACGTTCCCGCGGCAAGGTGGCCACGGGAAAGGGCCACGAGTCTTCTCTCCAATCGGCCCCGATTGCAGTCCCCCCTCGTCGTCCGACCCGGCTATCCGCCCCCCGGGACCGCGGCCCGCGGTCTGGGCAGGCCCCCGTTCACTTCGGTCGACCACCTGCACCTGCATGTGCTGGTGCCGCGCGCGCCCGGCCTCTGCCTCGTCGTCGTCATCGTTGTCGCCGCCGCCGCCGTTGCCGTCGTCGTCGTCGTCGTCGTCGTCGTCGTCGTCGTCGTCGTCGTCGTCGGTTGAGGATCGAGGTTTGCGGGCTCTCTTTTTGTCTCCGGGGTTTCTTCAGGCCTCGCCTTAATAGAAGGCCTCCAGGGTCGTTGCCGTCGTCCTCGTCCTCTTGCAGCCTTTTCGTCCTTTCCCCTTCATCCTGAGTTTTGTCCTGCTGCTCCTTCCTTGTCAGGTTCGGTCGGGCCGAGGTATAAAATCGAGGTCGGCTCGGGGAAGGTGCCCTCATGTTTTTCGTGTTGCTGGATGTTGTCGTGCATAATGGGGGAGGGCGCCCCCGAGTGCTATTCAGTTTGGCCAGCGGAGGGTCACGTATGCTTGAAGGATGTTGTTCTGTCTTAAGACTGGCCGTACAGGGTGTAGGCGTCTTGAAGCAAAAGCACGCCGGCTGGCACTCTCTTTGCCCCGTTTTGAGGCCCCAGGGGCCCTCGCTCAGACTTCCAGAGTCTGCGTCGGCGACAGGAGCGTCTAGGGACCCGAATCAATCGATAAACTCATCACGTAAAGTATCCAAAGCGGCTGCTGCCACAGCGCCGTGCGAGAGCGCACCACCAAGAGTACAGCTGTGAACTTCCAATACATATATTGACGAGAAACGGGTAAGATACCTCACAAGCTACGAGTACCACGGGAGTCGACCTGCCACTGGGTCACAAACTTGGCGTCCAATCCGCGAAAACAGTAGCCTGGTCCACCAGCAAAGCAAGGTAAGGTTGCATCCCTGCACGAACCAACGTTGGTAAGGCATGGTGCGCGGCGCACGATCTCCAACATGTTAGCCGCTGATCCGAACTCGCACGCCGTAGTCTCATCCAACTGTTACTGGACACGCAAGTGAGGTTTGTCATCACCACACACTGTGGTGTTGGCGTCATTGTCCGTTGTTTGCTTCTTCTGATGTTTCTTATTGTCCTTATTTGTGGCACGAGGGCGGGGCTCGTCTCCTGGCCTCGCACCTTGCGCTCCCTCCATGCTCGCGGTTTTGGACTCGGTGGCCGCATCCGTGGAGAGTGTAACCCCGCGGCCGCTGTCGTTGAAGTGCCCTTGCGGTGGCGGCTCGGCTTCCACAGCCAAGCCATGCAGACCACTGGAAGGGATACCATCGACATCGGACTTGAGGGCTGCATTATCGTGGTTTCCTTGCTTGTCGTGAGCGAGAGTCGGGAAGGAAGGGATCGGCAGAAACGCATCGAAATTCATCTCTTCAGGAATCGTGCCTAGATCTCCGATGTATCGATACTCCGTTGGCGTCGGTCCGTGGGTCCCGCCCCCGCCCTCTCCACAACCGCCACTGGCTCCGGAGAGAGGCTGCTGGATGACAAGGTGGACGATGGGGGCTCCTGTTTTGCCGCCGCTGGCACAGGCGGGGGAGGTGTTGGCAGTAGTGGCGGGTTGCCCTGGCGGCGTGGAGTGGCAGGGCGACGCGGGTTCTGGATCTCCACCGGTCGCTGTGA
This sequence comes from Prorocentrum cordatum, assembly GCA_963575745.1. Taxonomy (NCBI): domain Eukaryota; class Dinophyceae; order Prorocentrales; family Prorocentraceae; genus Prorocentrum; species Prorocentrum cordatum. Next base: position 45,328 of record CAUYUJ010016413.1, on the reverse strand, counting down.
GCGCGCCGCCGCCTCCACCGGTCGCTCCGAGCTCGCCGCTGCCGCCCTCCTTTGCCGCCCACTCTGGCTCTGCACCAGTTTCGGCTCGTACATCCGGCGATCCTCCGCCCTGGAGAGCCTCGGAATGGATTGGCTGCGCCGGCGCCGGTAGTCCTGTGCTTCCTCTTTCTTCTCATCCTGGAGCTGCACTCGGAGCTGCTGCCGCTCTTGCCTCAATTTGTGCACCTCCTGGTCCTTCTCCACCAGCGTCTGTAGTAGTAGCGCCAGGCGCTGCTGTTCCTTCAGCTGCTTTTGCATGCCGTGGATCTTGTCCTGCTGTAGCTGCAGTTCCAACTGCAACTGTTTCTCGCGCTGCTTTTCCTGCTCGATCTGGGACTTCATGTCCTGGACCTGGCACGTGAGGTCCTGGAGCTGGCGGAGACGCTGGTGGCGGCTGCCTTTGCTCCGAGACCCTGAGCTCCTCACACTCGGGGACCGGCCCGATCTGCCCGGCGGGTGCGATCGAGAGCGGGAGCGTTACCTCGACCTGAGTTTTGAGCGCGCTGCCATGGCGCCATGGCGTTCCCAGAAGCCGGCAATAACTGCGTCAGCGGTACTATACCCAAAACCTTGTAAAGTCAGCAAAGCCACTCGCAACTAGATCACCACGATCGGTGTAGCGCTCATGCGCTGCGTACTGTAGTGTTGACCCCGTCTTGCCACCGCGCCACAGCGATGGACCTCAAGCCGCAGCGACTCCCCCTTAGCGAGTCGACATTAAGCGTGGGGGCGCCGTGCGGAGGCGAGGGCGCGCCGAGCAGGCACGCGCGTGCCTGAGCCAGCGCGGCTTGAGATCGGTCCCGTGCGAGGACTACCACATAGTTAATGATGCGGCCGAGGGCTCTGCTTGACTTCCATGGAGCTAAACTTGTTGCTACACGACGTCGGCTCTCAGAGGCTTCCCATCCTCCTACCACTGCTCCCCTAACCTTGACCACCCCGTGAGATTCGTTGCGGCGCCCGAGCGGGATCCTTCACGGGTTGCTCTCTGGGCGACATCGGCGTTTGTATTTGTCCTTTTCTTTGTGGCAGGCACGGGTCGGATCGGCGCTCAAGGTAGTTACCTTGCTAAAGCACGTGGTCTTACACAATCTGTTGCGCGGGCGGGCCCACAACACAGCACAGCACAAAACAACACAACACAACACAACACACACATACACATACACATACACCCACATTTGCCCATCAAGAGCACTCAGACCTACGACGCTGAGCTTGGAACCGACGAAACGCTGCGGGAAGGCACGGGATAATGGAAGAGCTCCCGCAGCAGTAGCATCGGCGCCCTGCCCTCCCCGACAGAGGTAGCACGGGGAAGCCCTGCCCTCCTGCCGCTCGGACACGTGCCGTGCCAGCAGGCCCTCCTGCCGTGCCCTTCTTGGCTGGCCCGTCTCGGCGGTGGCCTTCGGACGCCTGGCCCTGGCGCAGGCCGGGTGGGTTTTTTGGCGCCCTGGGCGCTGTTGTGCGGCCCACTCGTGCGGGCGTGAGGCGGGGCCATCTGCCGTTCGCTCTCCTGCTTCGTCGGCGCCTCTGCCACTCCTTGGCGTACGTCGCCTCGTACCTTGACCGCCACTTACGCTGGCCTCGAACCTCGCGGCTGGCCTTAGCCACGGCCCCGGTCGAGCATCACCCTCGCGCACCTCCAAGAGCAGCGTCTTCGGGAGGCGCTCCACCCCTGACGGCGTCCAGCGGCTAAGGTTTCACGTGGCTTGACGAGCTGTCCGGGACGGCGCTTGGGAGCGGTCGTGTCCCAGACATCGGGCCGCTCCAATTTTAGCGATGCGTGGGCCTTGGAGGTCTGCACCACTTTTCCCTAGGGCCGGCTTTTCGTCCCGAGTCGTTTTTTGGCGTGAGATTGCAAGGGCAGCTTTCGTCACCAAACTATGAGAGCCTTGTATGCCCTCGACCCTCCTTCTTTGAGTAATTAGTGTGCGCTGGCGTCAGTTGTTCGATGAGAAAGCGCCGATTCAGAGTCGATCAGCACAGATTTAGCGTCAATGAGCGTCGATAAGCATCGGTCAGTGTCGAGTGCATGAGCGTCGATTAGCGTAACAGTTAGCGTCGATCAGCATCGGCCAGCGACGTGGCATGGGAGGCTCCCGTGCGCTGCCACGAGGAATCCCGGGCGGCACCTGCAGGGCTCCGAGGCCCGAGGCCGCTCTCCTGGTGCCGCCGCGCCAGGTGCCGCCCTTCCGCGCCTGCCACCTGCGGTTCAAGCACGAGCCGGCGCCAGGCGATCCCGCCGCCCCTCCGCGCGGGCGGCGTCGCGCCCGGCGCCACGGGCTGGTGCCCGGGCCAGTTGCGGGGTCGGGGGCGGCCAAGAGGGGGGTGATGCCTGGGGGTGGGTGGTATCCTGGCGGGGGCCATGGCGTCTCCCCAGTTCTCATGGGCCCTCCCCTCATTGCGTCACGTCCCCTGGCCCCCCACCCCCGGGCCATGCACAGGCCTCCCAGCGGGGGTCGGAGCAGATGGGGTCGGAGGATCACGCCGTGTCGCCGATGCTTGGGCGACGCGGCTCGATGTGGAGCCCGATCTTCTCCACGCGGACGTTGCCGCTGCATCGCCGACGTCGACGGTCCATCGCCGATGCGTCGACGATGCGGCGAGATCCTCCGACCCCGTCTATTCCGCCCCCGTCGACATTGTAGCGTAAGCGGCCCGCGTAAGTTCGCTCGTAAGCGCCCTCGCCGGCGGCCTGCGTAAGCCACTGCGTAAGGTCGCCATGCCATCTCGCGTAAAACCCGTTGCTTTCCGTCGCTCAGGAAGGGTCAGGGAACGAGCCGAGTTGGATGCTGACACTCTGTTCTTCTAGGTCCCGTTGACGGCGCTCTTCTTCTCTAGCTCCACCTCTGGGCTTGCCCCACCTTCTAGATGTTGCCGGAGGTGCCCCTCGCCCAAGCTTTCCCCAGAAGTGCCAAGGAGGTCCCCACGGCCTCCAACAGGGCTCTAACTAAGCCGTTTTCATTTTGATTTCCTTTTGCATCAAAGGCGGAACGAAAACAGAACGAGGGAACACGAAAACGAAAGGGAAACGGAAGACACTGTTCAGCTTGAGTCCTGGCCTGCGGAGCGCCCCTCAGACGGTCCTGAGGGCTCCACAATGCGGCGAAAAACTGGGGGCACCAGGCGCCAGGGACACCTTTCATCACCCCCGAACCTTGACGCCCCCCCCGAGAGGAGGGGGCGCCGAGGTTTTTGGTGCGGCGTCTTGGGGCTCCTTGTTCGGGGGCCCCGTCCCCCCCGAGCCTTCCAGAGAGAGAGAGAGAGAGAGAGCACCTCTGGACAGGCTTCTGGAGCCCCACGTGCCTGGGCACTGGCGGAACACGGCGCGCGCGAGAGGGAGAGAGAGGGAGGGCGGAGCGGGAGGAGAGAGAGAGAGAGAAAACAAAAAAGAGAGTGAGCGAGAGAGGGAGCGAGAGAGGGAACGAGAGAGAGAGAGAGAGAGAGAGAAAAAAAAGAGGGAGGGAGGGAGGGAGGGAGGAGGGGAGGGAGGGAGGAGGAGGAGGAGGAGAGGAGGAGGATGTTGTTGTTGTTGTTGTTGGTGGTGGTGGGGGTGGGAGGAAGAGGAAGGAGGAGGAGGAGGAGGAGGGAGGAGGAGGAGGAGGAGAAGGAGGAGGAGGAGGAGGAGGAGCAGGAGGAAAAGGAGGAAGAGGAGGAGGGGAGGAGGAGGAGGAGGAGGGTGAGGAGGAGGAGGAGCAGGAGGAGGAGGAGGAGGAAGAAGAAGAGGAAGAGGAGGAGGAGGAGGAGGAGGAAGAGGAGGAGGAGGAGGAGGAGGAGGAGGAACGCACCCGACCGAGAAAGGTTCGACCTAATTCACAACTGCATGCACTCATGGAGGGGGGGACTAGCCGAGATCGGGATCCTCATCCTCGAACTCCGGTCCCGCCCTCTTCCTCTCCACCACTTGCCTCCCAAGGGCTTTCGCCGCAGCGGCTGAAAGGCCGTAGAGCGCCAAGCCGCGGTTCCAGTCCGCAGCCAACGGCCCTACAAGCGCCGTCTGCTCGGCGGAGGGGCCCGTCTGCTTCACGGGCCCCTGCAAGCCCTGGGACCAGGCAGAGAAAAAGGGCCGCCAATGCTCCCTGACCTCCAGGCTCGGGGCACCGACGTACGCCAACGTGAACCCTTTCGGGTTACGATGGCCGGGATAAACTCCAGCACGAAGCCTGTTCAGGTAGTACCCCCGACTCGTCGACGACGCGACGGGACGACACACAGACCGAATATTCCCTCGCTTCGTGCTGGAATGGGCCATGGCCCCACATCTGACGCACATTAGCATCGAGTCATGAAACGTCTCACGATCAGACTCGTAAACGTCGGCCTGCTCAAGCAGGTGCTCCAATTGCCTCCAAGCTCCGGGCGATGGCTCTCCGGTGGGTCCACCACCAAGGCCCTCGGAGGAAGAGGAGGGGGCAGCACACGCAGCAGCAGCGGAGGCTCCCCCCCGAGCGGAGGCAGGCAGAGGAGGTAAACCTGGGACCGCGTCCAGGATGACATGTCCAAGCCACTCCAGGCCGACGTGGTCTTGCAATGCCAGGTCACGGCATTCAAACTGTTGCGTTGCACAAAAAATGCCTAATCTCTTGACTAGCTCACAACAGCCTAGCACTAGAAGACGATCCTCAGCAGAAACGCGGAACCGTTCGGCCCCTTCTTTAGCCAGGCGGTCCGCCTCAGAATTGCCAAAGCGCTGGAGGTCCGTGATCCTACCTTCCCTCACGTCGGTCATCGACGTATGGGCAGGGATTTTGACCACGGCCATCCCCTCAAGGCGGTCCCCGATTTCGGCCCACCAGTGGGCCCTGGCCGACGTGACCCCCGCAGCCCCCCGGAGATTACGGAGGCAGCCGACTGTGGCAGCACAGTCGATAAACAGGGAAACGTTCTGGCCAATGACCGCACGGCGCGAAAGCATCAACACAGCGAAATCCTCGCCGTCGCGGGCCAGCTGCTCTGGCGCCTCGGCGAGAGGGACCACTCCGAACAGGGCGGCGATCGTCCTCCCATCCTTATCGAGGACAACGACAGCCCACCCAGCCGTTTTTAAGCCGGGCATGCTTCCCTCGAAACCGGAACCGTCCGTAAAAACATTGGCCCCATCCGGGATGAAGAGAGGGCCGTCTTGAGGCCACTGCCAATGGCGGGTGCACGGGTCGAGCGGGTCCCTCGGCGGCCTCTTCACCCAGGCCGTGGGGTCGGGGAGCATGCACCTGCTAAAAAGTTCGCGGGCTTCTCCACTGAGATGGCCAACATTGCGAGCAGCCTCGGCGACGATGGGATCCAGGTTCTCGCGGCGCCAGCTGGCGAAGGCACAACACTGGAACCTTCGATGATACAAGGTCCCCAGGCCCTCCCCGCACAGCTGACACTTATTGTCCGCTTCAGGGCAATGGCCGGCAATTCTGCGTTGGGACCAATAAACGTTGGCCAAAGTGGCCGACAAGGCGGCCTTGTGCCCCTTGGTCCAGCACGCCGAGTTTTTCCGAGACAACAGTTGATGAAGCGGGGCCCAATTGACCCCTCCGCTCCACTCACAAAAATCATGTTGCTTAAGTTGTTCCTCGCGCTCGACGGTGCGCCACTGCGCGCAAGCAGGGTGAGAAATTTGGGGGAGAAGCGCTCCACCGACCAAAACCTGCCGAGATCATCAATCAAAGACAGCGTCTCCAAATCAAACGCCCAACGGATCCTGGCCAGGAGGAGGAAGAGGGCAGCCACGGGTTGTCGGACCTGGCCCCAGGGAGCCTTCTTCTGCCGGACCGCCTGGGCATCGTGCACACAGGAAGCCAGCACAGCCTGGGATATGGAACGATTCCATAAAACCCCAACAAATTCTTTCACAGCCGAACAGACCACCACCACAAGAGGATCCCGAATCCAGAGCCCCGGGGACGAGAGGAACCGGAAGCCCAACGAGGTCCCCGGAAGGAGAGGGCCCCAGGAGCGCGCCGCTTGGACCCTCAGCTTGTGGAGGCTGGTCGGAGGGATCCCTAAAATATGGGATCCCCAAATGGCCTTAGCGAGTGGCCCTACGCGGAAAACTCTGCTATGCTTTTCACTCTGGCCGAGCTGGCGCAGGGCGACGCCTGTCGAGGCGGCGGCGGTTAGGCGACTGGCCTGCGTGGCTACTCTGCGGACGCTGCCGTCGTTCGAATCACCGCCAAGGTCTCGGTGCGAGCGGACAAGCTTGTCCTCTCCTATCTTCCAACGCGGGTCCCGCATCAACTGCGGCAAGAGGCTGTGGTCGGACAGCATGAACCGGGTCTTGCCCCAATTGATCGGCAGCTTGCGCGCTCCAAGCTCCGAGGTAACAATGTCGAAGCTCTGGATCGTGCTGTTGATGGTCGTGGCGGGCCCGCCGATGGTGTGCGTCGTCAGGTCATCCACCACGTTGAGGGCACGACAAGGGCGAGTCTCCGACGCAATGCGCCTCAGCAACGTCAGCATCAACAATTTCGCCACTCCAGTCGCCGCGCTGCAGCCGGCCACAATCGTTCCATTGGGGTGGCTGAGGCGACTGGTGCCTCCAGTCCACCGCGCCCTGCGCGGAGCCCTGTACAAGCAGCACAGGGCCTTCAGGAGAGCGCCGTCGAAGGAGAAGTGTTCGGCCGCTTGGCGCAACTCCTGGTGGCTGACGTTCTCATAAAACTTCCGGATGTCATAAAACACGGTCATAGCCGTAAGTCCGTGACGACGGGCGTGACAAGTCAACATATTATGAAGATACGCTGCTTTGTCACAGCTGGTTGCAGCGTCCTTCCCCCAGAAAAAGCTGGAATCCACCGAGGCTTCCCAATCCTTAACATAGGCACGCCTGACTCTGCTCCAAACCCTGGCCCAGAAACATAGCAGGCCGATGGGCCGCGTTCCACCCTCCGCCTTGGGCAAGAACACGTTGATCGTGATCCACATGTGCTCGCAGGATGGGGCCTTCTCCCACTTGGTGAGGATCTGGGCGACAATAAGGACAGGAGGAGGAGGAGGAGGAGGAGGAGGAGGAGGAGGAGGAGGAGGAGGAGGAGGAGGAGGTGGATGAGTAAAGTCAGGCGCGCATCTGCCTGCCCCGCGCGCCGAGGGAAGGCTCGGTAACAGTGAAGCCCGCTCCGCGGCCCAGGGGAAGGCCGCTTCCCAGATATGGGGTGCAGCGACCCGAGCGTCGCCTTGACGCGCGTCGCATCGACGCCAGGAAAAACGAAAAACCCGCATGCGCCTGATGGGGCGAGGCAAAGCGCGATGCCACGCGGACCTCCCCAACGGAGGATGCCCTGGCACGCTGCGGCTTGATGCGCCGCCAGGAATTATGCATCGGACGAGGAGTCGCCTCTTGAAGACTCGTCAAAGTGCGCCTGCGGACGACGCGCGCATAACGAGCCGCCTTAATGCGGGACGTAACACACCTCTCATACGGCGCCAGATTCAAGGTCCTGGCGAACGCCACTGCCCCGCCTTTAGAATCGCCCCCAGGCGACTGCCACCTTCAAGCATGCCCTGTACGCTCCCGCGGGCACAACGCGCGGGCGGGCGCGCTGCCCGAATCTGTGCGTGGCCGCGGCGCAGGTCGTGAGTACAATGCAGCTGCGAATCTGACACAGATGGCATGGCCAGGATCCTCCGCAGTGACCGCAGCGCCCTGCCTAGTGTCATATCGCCCCGCGCACAGGTCGCTGCAGCTTTTTCCAATCACGTGCACTGGACAGGTTTCAGGCTGCTTTTCGCACCAGCAGCCGCGGGCCAGCTCTGTGCCCGACGGCACGTTCCTTCTGCTGCAATCGCAGCCGCAGTTCATCCCCAGCGGCGTAAAGGCAGGATTGCACTCCGCTCGCCGGTTCGGTCGCGCCCCACACGCATGGGCACGCCTCCGACGGGGCGCGCAGCAAGAATATACAAGCCGCAAGGCACAATACTTTCGTCTCTCTCAGTTCCGCGCCGGGCGAAGTTAATTTCAACGCGCGCGCGACCATGCCGTGTCTTACGTGCATCTGCTTGCGTGGGACAAGCAGGCGTCGCTTCCTGCGCGCGCCGACAGACCGCGCAGCCTGGGCGCGACCGCCCCGCGCGCCCCGCATCCGCTTGCAGTTCGGGCGCATTGAACACTGCCGTGGCCGCGCGGCAGGGCATGCATTCGGCGCGCGCAACGCGCATATACTCTGCGGACGCCCCGCTGCGCCGAAAGAGGGGCGCCCGCCAGTAACGAACCGCGGGCGGGCGAGATCTGGGCCCCGCCAAAGCCCAGGGCGCCCTGGCAGATCCCGCTTCGGCACCGTATTCCGCCCCGCAGTCTTGCAAAGGACCGGGTGCATGAGCCCAGCAGCGATCGCGCGCGCCCCCTCATGGCCCAGTTAGCGCGGGCAGGTGGCGCGCGCAGTTGGCCCTGCAGCGCCGCCGTGGCAGCGCGTGGGCCCTTGCCTGAGCACAACGCCGCCGGTGCAATGACGTCCTCCTCGCTGGCTGCCGCCGCGGCGATGGCGCCGTCAACTGCGCCCAGAACGCCAGGCGGCGCTGAGGAAAGCGGCCGCGACTCGCCACGCACTGGGCTGCGAGACCTTCGCGGGGCCGCCGCGGATCGCGCCGCTTCGCGCGCGCCTGCGAAGCAATGATAGCCGCGGCGATTGAACGTGCCCAGGCGAAATTCGCCCGCGGCCCGCCGCCAGGCTTGGGCGAGGCGAATGAGCTCAGCCAAGAAGGAACTCAAGCCGGGCCCGAGAGCGCGCCCTTGGCCGCGCAGCTCGAACTCGATCTGGCGCACGAGTCCCTCACGGCCCGCATTGGCCCGCCCGGCCGCCCGCGCAGCGACCCAGCTCGAGCCTCCGACACTTCGCTGGGCAATCGACGCTCCGTCTGAAAAGCGACAGACTCGCCGATCGCCCGTGCGGCGAAATCCAGCATATCTGTATTCTCTGCTGATTGCGCCGGCGCCTGCGCGTGACGCGCGCTGGCGCTGCGCCGCGCCTCGCTGCGCGGACGTCCCGGCCTGGTTGAAGCGATTTACGAGATGCCCGCGCGGCTGCGCTCGGCCCCGGCCGCGCCCGCGCTGGGCGGCGGCGACGGCCTCCGAACTCCTGCCCTGTCGCGGGCCCCTGGCGGCCGCGGAGGAACCGGCGGCGGCCGCGTCGCGCAAGACGTGCGACGACGACGCCAAGCGATGCGAGCTGCGCGCGTGCCCGCGCCCCCGACGAGCGCGCCGGATGAGTGCCGCGCAAACGCGAGGCGCGAGAAATGTACAGCGGGCGCGGCGGATGCCGTGGCGGAAGCGCGCGTGGGCGCCGCGCCGCTCGTGGGCGGCGCAGCCTCAGGGTCGCTCGTTGCGGGCCATCTTGGCGGCGGGCTTGGGCGGCGCGCGCGGCCTGTGGTCGCCCGGGGGCCCGGCGGCCCCGGGCGGCGCGCTCGGCCTGCGGTCGCCAGACAACCGCGAGGCGCGGCCGCGCGAGGACCGCGGGCTGCGGCCAGCTGAAGACCACCCGTTTCAGTCGCCGCGCGGCCGCGAACCGCGTCGGTCGTTCTGCGCGCATCCGCATTTGCCGCTGCCGCCAGGGCCTTCTGTTCCACCGTTGCTGCCGGCGCCTGGGCCCGCGTCGGGCGCCTCGTCGCCGCGGTCGTGCGCGTCTGCGGCCTGCGCGACGCAGGGACTTCGCGACATGCCCTCGCGCTGCGCGCTCGGCCATCCGCTGCCTGGCGCAGGGCCCGCGACGTGAATGTCATCGCCGCCTTCTCCGCATTGAAATCATGCTCGCCCGCCCCCTGCTCAGCCCGCATGACGCACGGGCCGCGCAAGCTCGTCGAACGGGAGCAGAAACGCGCCCCTGGCGCGGGCGCGGCGCGTTGAACCTGGTCATTGTAAACTGCCGGCGCTTGTGCGAGTGGGCGTTAATGGCCGCGCGCAAGCAGATCTCGCGATGCGTCCACGCCGCCCCCAGGCCGGGCTGGCTGGTCGCGGCTGCCGCCAGCCTGTGTCTATAGGGGAAGCACAACCAATTACGCGGCAACGCGGTTTCGCGCGACCACTGCGCATGTTCCATGCTGCCTGCCAGCGCGACAGATTCAGCGACGTTTTGGCCGTGGGTCTTGATGACGTGGGCCAGATCGAGAGATCCTGCCGAACTAGCTGCGCGCTGCGCATGTTCGGCCGCGAAGCCAGCGCGTTCTGGAGAGATTGATTTCCGCGTCCTGTTCCTGAGCGACCTCTTCGAGAGCCGCGAACTTCGGGGGCCAGTTCTTTCAATGCACCAACGCAAACGGCGTTGCGACAACGACTTTCTTGAATTTGGCCGCCTCGACAGCCAGTTCGCCCGCGCGATGCGAACTTCGCGCGACGCGACGTCGAGACAGCGCCGCGCGCGAGGGCGCGCGCGGGTGTCTGGGCCAAAACTCAGCGGGCTAACCTTTCATGATGATGTCAGACACCGCGCTGGCGAACTCGAGATGCGTTGCCTGCGTGGCGCCGACACCGTCGCGCGCGCGCCCTGCCCCTGCGGGCGCGGCACTTTGTCGGGGTTCTTCCTTGAAGTACGCGCTTTAAGCACCGCCCCTGGGTCGGCGACCCCAGTCGTCGCCGCGCCTTCCCCGGCCGCGGCGGCAAGGGCCCTGCGCGCGTGGGCCATGCGGGCGGCGTCGAGGCCACCCCCTCCCGCGGGAAACGCGAAGTCTTCGACGCGAGCATCGGCGAGCTCGCGCCAGCTCTGCGCGCCGGCAGCGCGCTGTGCGCCCGCCATCTTGGCGCGCCAGTCGGCGTCGCCACCGTCGGCGCCCTCGACTTTGCTGAGCGCTTCGGCCAGCTCCTCCATCGCAGTCTGGCCCGCCGTCCCCGAGCAACCGGATGCCGCGAGCACGCGAACTCACATCGCCGCGCGCGATGCGACAAGCCCCACAAACATTCCACGCATTTCCTCGAAAGGCGTCTCGCGCGACAGGGCGCATACTGCCGCGCGTTGCGATCGCGAGCGGAGCAGCGGAACAGGATGGGCCGCCCGGAAACCCTTGGGCCGCGCATGGGCCGCCCAGCGAAGACCTCACTTGTGGCCGCAGGCGGCGGCAAGCCACGCGTGGGCTGCTCTGTTGCAATTTGGTCCCTCATGGGCCGCCGCGCATGGACTGCGCCTGGGCCTGCTGGCAATGGCGCGTGGGCTGCGCTGCAAAAGATTGGCCACCCATGGGCCGCCGATCAAAGGCCGCGCCTGGGTCTGCTGGCAATGGCAGGCTGCGCGTGGGCTGCTCATGTCGGGCCGCGCATGGGCCGCCGAGCAGGGGCGGCGTGCGCGCCGCGGGCCTCGCGGGCCCCCCCCCCCCCAGAGGCGAGCGCATGCGCGCGGCTTGGCGCGAGGGCGGGCCCCCCAAGGCCGCCCCTGCGCCGCGCGCGCGGCGCGGCGGTCCAAGGCTGCGGAGCACGTGCCCGTCAGCCCCGCAGCTTGACCGAGAGGCAAGCGGCCGCGCCTGGGCGGGCCGCGGACAAGCGTCGAGAGCAGGGGCCCAGAAGCGGCAGCCGCGCGGGCAGAATAGCACCAGCGCCCCTCCCCGCCCTGCGGCCCCGCACCCCGACCCAACGTTGACGTGCAGAGGGCAGGGGGCAGACGCATGGGCAGCTTCGCGTTAGCCCACAAACGTTGCGACAGGAAAGGCAGGGCGAGCACTGCCCCATGTCAAGGAAAGCCGGGGCGGAAGGAAGGGCAGTGGAGTGGATGCCGCTGCCTCCGCTGCCACAGCTGCCGCTGCAATGCATCGAGGAGAAAGGGGTGGACTTGCATTGGCCCAGTCTCCTGTAGCACCCGCGCGGGGTGACGTCGCCCCCCGCGCCTCCAACGTCTTGAAACAACAAAACTGGCGTTTTCTTCTTGGCAGAAGCGCTACGGCGGCTTGCGCCGACCTTGAGAAGATAACCGTTTAGGCGCAGGGCGAGGATATGAGACGAAGACAGGGGGCAGTGCCGGCTTAGGACGACGATCGCGATAATGTAGCTGCGTTGGGTCAGATTGCAGAAGCCTTGGGGGCATGTTGGAGGCTCTTGGGGGGGTTCTTGGGGCCGCAACGTCGTTGGGGGTCTCGTTGTCTCCTCCTGGGGACCTCTTGGAGACCTTTTGGAAGTCTCGGGATAATGTTGGATGGGGTTGGTTTCCAGCGGCGTGGCGGTGGCGCGCTTTACGGGCCTCTCAGGCAGCCGCTTTGGTGGCCTCTTGAGCCCCTCTTGGGGGCTTTTGGACAATCTTGCGCTGGTCTTGGGTTTTTTGTTTGGGCCATCTTGGGTGCTCTTGTTGCCGATGCGGCCAGATTCCTCAAACCGCATGAAATGTTATTATTCTTGCCGTTTTGGGCTTCTGAGTCTGGGCCCCAGGGCTTCCAGCGCGGCCCGAAAGACCCCCGACTGTGCCGCGGGTGGCCGAGGTAGGCCCCGAGGGGTTTCCAGCTGGCTCCGGGCCCAAGTGTGGCCAATGCCGCTTCGAGGTCGTGGGGGTCGCTCCAGGGAGGTTCTGTGCTCGTTCTGTGCAGATGGCCCGCGTTCGCGTCCTCCGTTGCGCTGCCCTCTGGACGCCCGGGGCCTGGGCTCCTCGCGCAAGTTCGAACGTCAGCATGAACATTCACATCGCGTAGCACGCCCCAGGCAAGCTCTCATGAATTCTCACACCCGGCCCGTCACAGCGCAGCGTCACGGGCCATCTCGTAGCACGGCATAGCGTAACCTATCACGTTGCGACATCTAGAGCTTGGCATAGCAGATGTGCGTTGTTACCGTTGGATTGAGAGTTTCTGGTGCCTCTTTGCGTGACAGTCACGGCGCTGACATGAGGGCGTCTTCGGGCTCAGGAGGAGCTCGGGTTTTCGAGCTGGTCCTTAGGTCTAGGTCGGGGCAATTATTTAATCGCTTCGCTCATGCCGCCGGCCCTGGAGCCCTCTTTAGGGCCTCTTGGGGACCTCTTGGGAGTCTCTTGGGGCTCCTTGGCGGCGTTTTGGAGGCCCCCAGGGCCTCTTGGGGGGCTCTTGGGGGTAGTTGATTGCGGCTCCCCCCTCGGAGGCCACGATCCTCGTGAGGGGTGTCGAAAAATGCCCTCCCCTGGAGTGGTCTGGTGGCTTCTCCCGGGCTTCTCTCGGGACCTTGCCGGGGTACTTTTCGTCCGGGGGCCCCCAGGGGCCGCTCCGCGCGCGCGAACTGGAAATATTGTTAACAAGTTGCCGGAGATCTTAGCACGCCTCTGGCCCGTTGGGCCGGCGAATTCCTGGACGAGGCCCGCCGTGGCCAGAAAGGCTCCTTCGTTCCTTACTTGGCATTCCTTTTGGCAGTGTCATGATTGTAATTCCCCAGCTAGCGCTTGCGCTGAAGGGGTTCTTACTTGTGTTCTGAGGTAACTGGGCCCTGGTGTCGGTCCGGCGGGTTCGTCGCCACCCGTCGCCGCCGTCGCCGTTGGGTCTGCTTTTCGTTTCTCTGCATTGTTTTGCACTAGTTCGCGTTACTTCCCATTGCTTTGCATTGCGTTGCATCGCTTTGCGTTCCTTTTCGGATGTTTAAAATTGCTTTGCGTTGGTTTGCATTGCTTCGCACTGCTGTACATTGCTTTGCAATGGTTTGCATTGTTTGCATTGCTTTGCATTGCGTGGCTTTGCTTTAGCGCCACATAGGTTGCACCACCTTGATTGCACCGCCCAGGTTGCACCACATAGTTTGCACCACTTAGATTGCGCCGCGTGTGCTACAAGAGATCACCGTTTAGGGCCCACGCATGCTAACAGTTGTTATTCCCCCATTAGGCTTGCCTAAGGGTTTTTATTGTAGTGGCCTCTGGCCAGTGCCGCCGATCCGGGGTGCTACCGATTCTGCTTGCAACGGATGGCCTTTTATGTTGAAAAGTAGAGCACGCTCTCGAGACATCCTCATAGTATAGAGATGTTGAGCTCGCTTGGGCAACCTTCGGGTATTCGAAAGTGACGATCTCGCGTCAACAGCCAAACTCATGGGATGTCCCCTCCCACCTTCCGGGCCTGAATGGCGTCAGCCACGGCGTCAGCCCCCGCCCCCCCCCGACTCCCCCGTCCCGGGCGTGAATGCCGTCAGCCATGGCGTCGGCCCTCCCCCCCCTCCCCTCTCCCGAGCCTGAAAGGCGTCAGCCCCCGTCCCCCCCCCCCGACAGAGTGAAGCTTGAGCGAGTTTTCCGTCCCCCCTCCCGGGCCTGAATGGCGTCAGCCATGGCGTCGGCCCTCCCCCCCTCTACCCGGCTCCTCCCTCGCGGGCCTGAATGGCGTCAACCATGGCGTCCCCCCCCCTCCCGGGCCTGAATGGCGTCAGCCTTGGCGTCAGCCTCCCCCGACCTCCTCCTCTTGGGCTGAATGGCGTCAGCCATGGCGTTCCCCCCCCCCCCCCCCCCTCCTCCTTTTCCCCCCCCCTCCTGGGCCTGAATGGCGTCAGCCCCCCCCCTCCCCCCTTCCTCCCTCCCGGGCCTGAATGGCCTCAGCCCTCCCCCTTCGACAGAGCGTAGCCCCCCCCCCGTCCTCCCTCCCGGGCCTGAATGGCGTCAGCCCCCCCCCCCCCCCTCCTCCTCCCAGGCCTGAATTAATGGCGTTGCCCCCCGCCCCCCCCGACAGAGCGAAGCGCCCCCCCCCTCCTCCCTCCCGGGCCTGAATGGCGTCAGCCACCTCTCCCTCCCCCTCCCAGGCCTGCCTGAATGGCGTCAGCCCCCCCCCCTCGACAGAGCGAAGCTTGAGCGAGCTCAAGCCCACGCTCTCAGAAACTCACACGCCGGATCGGCGGACTTGGTTAAAGGTTGGTGCCTCCTATTGTTACTTTGCCCGTTGCTCGGAGGTTCCTCGGGTTCCTCGGGTTTCTCGGATTCCCCTACTGTTACGTTGCCAGTTTTCCACAGAGGTTCCTCGTGTTTCCCGCGTTCCCCAGGTTCTTCGGGTTTCCCCCACCCTGTGCCTCATACTGCTACGTTGCCCCTTCCTCACAGGTTCCTCGGGTTCCCCGGGTTCTTCGTGTGCACCGCCCCCGGTTACCCTAAGCAATGCCACGCCATGCCAAGCCATGCCAAGCAATGCCAAGCAGTGCAAAGGCAAGCCATGCCAAGCAATGCAAAGCAATGCCAAGCAAGGCCAAACCATGCCAAGCAATGCCAAGCAATGCCAAGCAAGCCATGCCTAGCCATGCCAAGCAATGCCAAGCAATGCCAAGCAATGCAAAGCCAAGCCATGCCAAGCCATGCCAAGCAATGCCAAGCGATGCCTAGCCATTCCAAGCAATGCCAAGCAAGGCTAAGCCATGCCACGCCATGCCAAGCAATGCCAAGTAATGCCAAGCAATGCCAAGCCATGCCAAGCAATGCCAAGAAATGCCAAGCAATGCGTCCAGCGATGCGCCAAGCAATGCCATGCCAATGCAATAGGCTTTCCCGTAATCTGGGTTGCTCCGAATTCTTTTTTGCGCTCCTCCGATTTTCTCTCCCATAACAGGGCAACTTGTGCCATAGCGTAGCAATGTATCACACTGCACATCGTAAACTAGCAACATATGAATCGTTGAATATCGAAACACACCAGAGCATAGCGTACCATAGCACCGCGTAGCGGGGCAAACCAGTTCATGTTATAAGAGCAACATTCGACATCATTGCATAACAACGCACATCATACACGCAATGACAGCAGTGCAAGTCAATGCATGGCACAGCAAGCCGACTCTGGCCACAGCAACACACACCGTGCCATCTCGTACCACGGCGGCGGCGAGGAGGAGAAAATTTCCTCCCGCCCCCCTCGACTTCCTCTTCCGCCTCCTCCTTCCCCTTGTCGCTGCAGAGGAAGAACATACCTCCTCCTCCTCCTCCTCCTCCTCCTCCTCCTCCTCCTCCTCCTCCTCTACGTTTGTTGTTTGTTTCGTCCGTCTCCTCCTCGTACTTTCTCACCGTTGAGCAGACTTTAGTAACGAAGCTGCAGCCTATCCTCCTCCTCCTCCTCCTCCTCCTCGTCCTTTTTTGCGTTGAGAGGGTTCTAGCAACGGAGCCGTAGCGTTTTCCTCGTCGTCGTCGTCCTCCTCCTCCTCCTACTCTTCCTGCCTGGACGCCGACGAGCCAGCCGGCGGCCCGGCAGGCAAATTCTGGAGCGTGGACCCGCGCGCCCTGCTGCGCCCCGAGCCGCCGGGCGGCCCGAGTGGCTCCGCCTCGGGCGTCGCCCCTTTGGGGAGGGCGACGGCTGCAGGAAGAGGAGCTGCAGGAGGGGCAGCGAGAGCCGCGGGCAAAAGCGGGGGGGCAGCGAGAGCTGCAGGAAGGCGGGCCCTGCAGGGCCCCGAAATAGGGTTCCAGGAGGCGCCTTCTAGGGCCCCGGAGGTGGCATTTCCGGGCCGAGAGGTGCACCTGTCTTCCCCCCCCCCCCAAAATGTTTCGGAGGTTGATAGACCTCCTACCCTGACACGTCGATTAGCGAATTGGCCGTTCTCGGTTCGCGAGAGGGCGGCGCGGCCGTCATTTTTGCGGGTCCAGGTCCGTTGATTTCGGTCCGAGGCCGTTCTCACTAAAGGCTGGTTTGCTAAAGGGAGGTTTGTCCACCGCCGAATATCGCCCTCCACATGAAGCGACGCCCAACGCAGCCGCATACTACAGCCTGCGCGGCGGCAAAAAAAGCCGCCGGCCTGCGGGGGGTGGCCGCAGACGCGCTGACGGCGATGTAGGTAACGGTGATGTAGGTAGCGGTATTGTGTGTGTGTGTGGTTGATTCGTGGCCAATCCACTTGTAGGAAAGCGTGGTTCGTGGTTTCCTACAAGTCGCCGTGGCGTTTTTGCTCGATACATCCGCGTTTCTGAAATGTTGGAAAGTGTGGCTCGTGATTTCCTAGAATTTGTTCTGCCCGAGCTCGGTGTCGCAGAAAACGTATTCTCAAAATGACCGTTGATCAACATTGCCGTTAGCGTGGCCTGGGGGGGGGGGGGGCAGGGATCCGAAGAGCGAGGCCATCTCGGCGTGGAGAGGGGTCCTAAGGGCCTTGAGACCCAGACTGCGCATTTTGTGTGTGTGTTTTCCCTGGGGCGTGTATTCGCCCGATTTGGAGCCGCAGGACCAGCACAGATCGATCCGGCTCGAAGAATGCCGCAGAAAGGGGGGTCCAGGGCTCCGGTCGAGTTTTGCTATGATGCTGCAGCTATGATGCTGCAGCTTTTTTTTTTGTCCTCCTGCAATTTCGAATCTCAGGAAGGGGCTCCTGAGGGGAACGGGCCCTGGAAGTTTGCATACCGAATTCGGCCTCCTGGTGCCCTGCCCAGACCCTGGGACCGCCAAGAAGCAGCTCGGGACGAAAGGCCGGACCTGGGGGAAGCTGGGGTCCAGGGCTCCTCTCTCGGCGCCCAAAACGCCGTCCGCTTGCGAGGAGGAGGGTCGAGGAACCTGGCTGTCGTGGAGGGAATCGAGGGGCGGGGATCGAAGGAGCGGTCGGGGATCGAGGAGGAGGGTCGTGGATCGAAGAGGGGGACGGAGGACCGAGTTGTTTTGCGGATGGGGATCGAGGGTCGGGCATGGATGGGGACGGTGAGGATCGGTGGGGGAGGAGGAGGATCGAAGGTCGAGGTGGAGGGGGATCCATGGTCGGGGATCGAAGGGGAGGGTCGGGGCCCGTCGGGGAAAATCGAAGATCGAAGATCGAGGAGGAGGAGGAGGAGGAGGAGGATGAGGTAAAGGGGAATCGATGATCCACTTTTGTTGTGGAGGAGGACAGGGTATCGAGGACCGAGGATCATGATGATGATGAAGATGAAGATGATGCTCATGATGATGATGATGATGATGATGATGATGATGATGATGATGATGATGATGATGATGATGATGATGATGATGAAGATATGATGATGATGCTGATGATGATGTTGATGATGATGAGGATGATGATGATGATGAGGATGATGATGATGAGGAGGATGAGGAGGATGAGGAGGATGAGGATGAGGATGAGGATGAGGATGAGGGTGCGGATGAGGATGAGGATGAGGATGATGATGATGATGATGATGATGATGATAATGAACATGATGCTGATGCTGCTGATGCTGATGCTGGTGAGGACGGCGATGATGATGATGCTGCTTATGCTGATGATGCTGATGATGCTGATGATGCTGATGATGCTGCTGATGATGATGATGATGATGGTGATGGTGATGGTGATGGTGATGGTGATGGTGATGGTGATGATGATGATGATGATGATGATGATGATGATGATGATGATGATGATGATGATGATGATGATGATGATGCTGATGATGATGATGATGATGATGATGATGATGATGATGATGATGATGCTGATGATGATGATGATGATGCTGATGATGATGATGATGATGATGATGATGATGATGATGATGTTGATGAGGAGGAGGAGGATGATGATGATGATGATGAGAAGGAGGAGGAGGAGGAGGAGGAGGATGGAGGTTTTCGGACGCTCGGGACACAACTGATGGTAGTTTACCTTCGGTTTCCTCGACACGCAGACTAGCGGCCCATCAGAAGAGCTCATCTCGAACTGCCTTGCGCATGCGATCAAAACGCCGCCTGGCTCAGGGTTCCCTGAGTTTCTTCGCTGTCAGCCCAGAAGGACGAAGCTCAACCCTGGACCAGTACTTTTCAAAGGATTCCCAGGATTCAATTTCTTGCAACATTTGAGTCGGTGATCTCGCCTTGGCTGTATTACCTTCTCCTTCCTTCTCCTCGTACCCTTGCAACTACCCATCCTATTACCAGTCACGTACTACTTACTCGATTTCTTCGGCTTGGATCACTATTATTAGCACTGGCCAGATACAATCAGTACTAGTGCTGGTAGTCGTAGTCTTAGTCGTAGTGCTACAATGCTATTGCGATTGCTACTGCCACTTTCTCTTCTCCTCCTTCCGCATCTCCGCTTGTACTTCCTCCTCCTGGCGCTGGAGTGCTTCACTCCCGCATGGGAAGACGCATGGTCCTCGAGTCCGTGTTTCAGCCAGGCAGCTTACGTCTCGCGCGACGGGCTGCTCGATCAGACAACGTGCTGGGTTTGCTGACCGACCCGTCAAACAGACAAGGACCCCACCGCCACCCTTGGCGGGCAGATGGCCTCCCGTGAGTGTCCAGAAGAGCATACAGGACGTGACTTACGGAATGCTCTACCACCCACCGTGGCCGTGCTTGCACCACGAGAGTGCAGTTTACCACGAAACGGTCTCGAAGCCCACACAATGGTGGAGATCGGTCTTCGCATGGCTTCCATGTAGCACGCTCCCCCCTTCAAGTCGGACCTCAGCAAACGCGGAATCGGGTGACGGAAGCAGCAGGGCCAGTGGAGCGAGCCAGATTCCACAGCATTGGGCAATATTCGTGCCAGAGAACGAAGACTTATGGAGGGCGGTGGAGATAGCCCGCTTGACTCTTGAAGACCAACACTTGGTTTTCCCGTCTTCGTTCACGCCCTACGGGCATTTTTGCTAGTCGTCAACGGCCTCAGCAAGTGCCAGCATTATCGATTTTTGGTTCATGCCACGAGGGCGGCACGACTTTAGGCCTCCCAGATGAGGTCGGAGTAGATGGGGTCGGCGGATCGCGCCGCATCGCCGATCCGACCCCATGTTTCCCGACCCCAATGAGGAGGTCTCTAACGATCGATTGCTTCGATGCCGCGTATTTCGAGAACTGGGCATGGCTCTTCAACCAGTCCGATATATCCCTCCTCGTGGTCACCCCGCTGCTCTAATAGACACGCTACGAGATGGACCCTGGCGAGCTCTCCCCCGCCGCTGTTTCCGATTTAATGGCGACGCGATGGCGGCGGCAGTTCCGAGAGGGGAGGGTCAGGCGGATTTTTTCGGTGATTTGGTTAGGCAATTAGAGGAGTCTGCGTCGCAGCTGTCGGAGTGCCTCTATTTCAAGGTGGCGACGAAGATGAGGGCAGTGCCAGTCAGTGCCACTCATGCTGAGCTCTGGGACCGACGCTGCTCGGCCGACAAGAAAAGCCCCCAGGCAAGCTGGGCATTGGTGCTGCGCCCGAACCAGTGCCCACGGACATCTTCAAAGTGGTCGGGTTGCTCGGACCCACGAGCACCCGCAATGTGAATCAGTCCCCACCGCGCTGATCTCCCAGCACTGGGCGCGGCCTGTCGAAGGGCAACGCTAAGCTGGACGCCCTGGCGCCCTGAGCAAGAGGGCCACCCAGTCTCTCCCTGCCATCGGGGAGGGGTCCTTCGCGAAGCGCCTCGGCGTCAGCGCCCCCGACGCGGCCTAGTGTTTCGCCGAGCACAAGCGCCGGGAGGGAGCACTGCTGGCGAGGGCCTCGCGCGGAGGCCACGCCAGGCGAAGGTCAGCTTCGCCAGCGCAAAGAAGGATCCACCGCGTACGAATGGCAGCGTTCCACGGTTGGCCATCAACCGCGAAGTGGGGAACTTTGTGGAGCCAGAGGGCTGGGCACTGCGCAAGGACTGCTCAGGGCGACGAGTGCGCTTCCTACGTGAAGCCTCGCGTCGGTGGCCTGCCGGGGGGCCAGCGCCCGGCGCGCGCCTTCCTGAGGGCCTTCGCCGAGCCCGCGGCGAGGTGGGGCGCTGCCAGGATGGCGCCTTCTAAGAAGCAGCCTCCTTCTAAGAAGCCCTCCCCCCTCCCCCCTCCCCCTTGTGCGCGCCGCCGAGGCGCGCTCCGCGCGCCAGGGAGGCGAGTCCATCGCCAATCCACGAAATCCGCGCGGACCTCCAGAGTGTCTGTTCATGGAAGTTTGGTTTCTGTCGTCGTCGTCGTCGTCGTCGTCGTCGTCGTCGTCGTCGTCGTTGTGTTCGTGTTCGTCGTTGTGGCGGTGGTCGTCGCGGGGGAGGTCGTCCGTCGTCGTCCATCGTGGTCGCCCCCTCCCGCCCCCTGTGAGCGCCGCCCGCCGCCCAGGCCCAGAGCCTCCAGAAGCTCGAGGAGTGCCGGCAGCGCCACCTGAAGCTGTCGCGCCAGCTGCTGCAGGCGCGCGGGCCGCCCGCTGCCGCCGCCGCGGTCGTCGCCGCCGTCGGCCTCGAGGAAGAGCAAGTGACGTACGGTCGGACCGAGGTACAGTCAACTATGATAGTGAGGATGGGACAACTTCCCAAGGCTACCCTTGCATCATTGCCCCTTCGGTATTCGGCATCCTTCGGCATTCTGCTGCGCTCCGAACGGAAAACGTCAGCATGGCGTTCGAAGGCCCTTGCATCCTTACCGCGCATCCTTACTATCCTGGTCGAGTATATAGGATCGAGGTCGGTTCGGGGAGGGTACCCTGATGTTCTTCGTGCTTGTTGGATGTTCTTGTGCATTCTTGGGGAGGGTACCCTCGAATGACCTTACGGTTCGGGGCGTTTTGGTTGGCCGAGGGTCTCGTGTTTTTGAAGGGTCCTTTCCTGTCCTAGGCCCGTCCGCAAGTCGGAGGCGCAGAGGTTCGCACCGACACCAATATCGGCGGTGCGCCTCCGCCGAGGGAAGACGTTCCCGATCTCGGTGCTGGCGGCAATCTTCGGGGCTCCTAGGCGGCCGAAGCATCACCACCAGCGCCAGGATCTGGGGTCGCCTTCCCCCGGTTTTGGAAGCCCGAAATGGGTACGGAAAGAATGGGTACAATGCCCAACAGTGGATCTTGTTCATTTTGAACAGGACTCGCTGTCCACGCCGCCGCGGCCTGTGTCCATTCGGGACAGAAGGCCGCCTGCCCAACAGCGGCCGCTGTTGGTTTGGGATAGCATTTGCTGTTGGGCATTGCGCCCATTGTTTCCGTGCCCATTTCGGGCGTCCAAACCGGTGGAGGCAGCCCCCAGTGTTGGTGTTGGTGCCCATCTGAACTTCGGGAGGTCCGTGCGGCTTTCTCGGGTCGGCGCCGGGCACCCCAGCCGGCTCTTCTGGCGCCGCCCTTGGCGCTCAGCCACGCGCAGAGGGGGGTGGGGGGAGGGGGGAGGGCTTCTTAGAAGCACCCCTGCTTCCTAGCAGGCGAAGACCTTGTCTATAGATGTAAGGCCGGCGCCTTCTAAGAAGCAGCCTCCTTCTAAGAAACCCTCCCCCCTCCCCCCTCCCCCTTGTGCGCGCCGCCAAGGCGTGCTCCGCGCGCCAGGGAGGCGAGTCCATCGCCAATCCACGAAATCCGCGCGGACCTCCAGAGTGTCTGTTCATGGAAGTTTGGTTTCTGTCGTCGTCGGCGTGTTCGTGTTCGCCGTAGTGGCGGTGGTCGTCGCGGGGAAGGAAGAGGAAGCAAAAGGAGATGGCTGCGTCGTCGTCGTCGTCGTCGTCGTCGTCTTCGTCGTCGTCGTCGTCGTCGTCGTCGTCCATCGTCGTCCATCGTCGTCCATCGTCGATCGGCAGAAGCGTCGGAGGTCTTTATCTCGATCCCGCCCTCCCAGAGCCCTGCTTCTGGGCTCGGTGTCGTCAGAGAGCCGACAGGTATGCACCGGATGAGGATGAGTCGTTGCAGACCGTTCTGGAACGCTCTCAGAGTGTCCTGGAGCGTTCTGGAGCGACTGCGGCGTTCGATCTGTCCTCGAGATCCGCCAGCTGTCAGAGGTTGCCGATTTGTCCTCGTTCGAAATTTGACGCTTCGCGTATTCCCCCCAGGTCGTACTGGAGCCAATTCACTCGCATGGTGCATCAGCTACCCTGGCCGTTTGCAGTCAGCTCAGCCAGCCTCCCATCAGCCCGCGGCCCCACCGGCGGTAGGTTCTGACTGCGGGCTCGGCCGCTGTGCTTCTAGGCTTGCGCGTTGCTAATTTGACGGGCCCGTGGCCCGGACCTCTCAGCTCGGCGACTGCGAATCCGCGTCCGCCCGCGACCAAAAAAACGTATTCCCCCCAGGCGGCAATTCGGCTCTTGCGCGGCCCGCTCGGACCTTACTCGCCGCTGGCGCCTTCGCCTGCGGTTGCGACAAAAAGTATTTCCCCCAGCCAGCTGCTTTTCACTTTGCTACCAGCGCGGCCCGCCGTAGCACGCTCGGCGTTCGACCCGTTTCGTGCGCCCACTAACCAATAAAAGTATTCTTCCCAGCCCATCCAGCAACGATGCTGACGATGCCCAGGCGAACTGCCGCGACCAGGGAAGGGATGGAGCATGCGGTGGAACAAAGAGCTGGGGATGCCGTCGAAAGGAGGAAACGCCTCAAGCAAACCACCCGCGTCCTGAAGGGCACTAGATCTGACCAAATTTGGGCTGTCGTGGGCGTCGCCACGGCTGCCGCATGCGCGCGGGGGCCCCGCGGGGTCACGCCCAAGGAACACAGAAGGTTGAGCTCCGAGGGAGGGCCAGTTGAGACATCTGCGGCCTTGTCTTCTTTTCAGGGGCAACGTTCGAGAGGGATTGGCCCAGGGGGGATGCGCCGATCCCCAATCGCCCATTCACCGCCGATGGAGGCCTGGTGTCCCACCCACCCCCCCAACGTGCAGTTTCGCTATCGGGGGCCCATCGCCGATCTATCGCCGGGTAAGCCTTCTCCGAACACGGGGACGGACTGTCGGAAGGCTGGAGGGCTCCTGAGAAGCCCCGCCGTTTTCTAAGAAGGCCTGCCCCCTGTCTTTTTTCCCGCTGGGCCTGCCGCCGAGCCTCTCCCTTTGCGTCGTGGCAAGACCCGACGACGACGACGACGACTACGACGACGACGACGACGACGTCGACAACGACGACGACGACGACGACGACGACGACGACGACGACGACGACGACGACGACGACGACGACGACGACGACGACGACGACGACGACGACGAGGCGACGACGACGGCGACGACGGCGACGACGATGACGACGTGTCGATGTCGATCGCGGTGGGCGAAGACGAGGACGAGCGATGGTAACTTGCCCAGAGCCTGCGCCTCCTCCCTTGTTCCCTCCCCCTTCCCAGACCCGCTCGCGCCATAAATCACGACGGAAGGTTTTTCGCTATTTTCGGTTTCTCGGATCCCTTACCAGGCCTCGGGGCCGTCAAAAGACGACTCAGGATGAAAAGCTGTCCCGGGAAATGGGTCGAGACCTTCGGGGGTCGACGTCATGAAAAAATCATGACGTCGGGGGTTTGGGTTCCTGGCTCTTCTCCCCCTCGTCCTCCTCACCCCCGTCCCCCTCGGGAGCCTGCCGAAGTCCTCCCGGACCACTGGGCAGTCGCTGGATGTTTTCGCTTCCCCCTGCTCTCGCCTTGTGTTCCTGCCCACTTGTTTCCCGCGATCCTGTTTCATTGTTGCTCCCCTTTTCTTTTTCCTCCTCTCTTATTCCTCCTCCTCCTCCTCCTCCTCCTCCTCCTCCTCCGCTCATCTCTTCTTCCTGCTACTCTGTTCTTGTTCTGCTCTTGACCATCCTCCTCCCCTTTGTCACTCCCCTCCTTGCTTCCCTTTCCCCCCCCGCCAGCGCACCTCCTCGGGCTCTGCTGGGCCTCCCAGGTCGTCTCCCTCGTGGAGAGGTACGCCGTCCAGAACGGCGCGGCCCGCAGGAGGGCGGCAGATCGGGGGGTGCCGCAGAGGCGGCCGCGGAGGTAGGCGGAGGGGGGTAGGTCGTAGCAGTCGGTTGCACTTACGGTTGCCGCGTCGTGGCTGCGTCGC
The DNA here is from genome assembly GCA_963575745.1 of Prorocentrum cordatum. Classification (NCBI taxonomy): domain Eukaryota; class Dinophyceae; order Prorocentrales; family Prorocentraceae; genus Prorocentrum; species Prorocentrum cordatum. The sequence goes on along the minus strand of CAUYUJ010016413.1, from coordinate 20,777 downwards.
GGCACCCTGCTGGGCTGCTTCCGGTGGATTCGGTATCTGTCGGTTTCGGTTTCGTTGTCGGTTCGGTCGGTTTCCTGTTGCATTGTCGACGTGGACGGCCTTGGCATATGGGAGGGGAGGGGAGGGAGACGGGAGGAGGGGAGCGAGGAGGGGAGGAGGAGGAGGAGGGCACCGATCCCAACTTTGAAGCGTTGCATGGCAGCATGCCTGACATGGATTCAGGGAGCAGGCTCTCCTGGAGCACCCGCGGGCGGAAGAGGGCGTGCCCAACCCGCCCGCTGCTGGATGCGAGCGAACGGAGTGGGAGCAGGGGGTCAACCACGACACCTGCAGCACACTGCGGTGCGCTCAGACGCCCGCTTCGTTCGAGGCCGCATTTCGTGTGTCCTGGCCGCCTTTCGACTCAGCCCGCCGAGCCGTGCCCACCCATCCCCGCTGCGTCAGTCGTCAGCCGTCGCTGCCGGCACGGCGTCGAGCGCGAAAGAGCGCGGCGGGCAGTGGCGGGGGGGCGAGATGTGCGGGGGCGGCGGAGGCAAGCGCTATGCGGCACATTCTCGCGCAGAGCTGTGCGCGTTTTGTGCCTTGCCATCTGTTTGGTCCCAGGAGCGGCGGGCGTAGGAGGGGATGGCGACTTTGGCGCCTGGAAGGGCGCACACTAAGCCAGACCCTCCTCAAGCGTGCCAGTTGTTGGCAGCCGTTTTAGCACAGGAGACCAGGTCAGGTTTCCCCGTGTTGCGCGTTCGATCCCTTCGTCCACCCTGGTCGGAATGTTGGTAATGGTATTTCTGATCTGCCCGTGAGCGCGGACAGGCAACCATTGCGGTGGCGATGGACTATGGTGGATGACGTATACTTGCATGCAACGGTATTGATCGAGTATTGGGACGATGGTGGGTATGCTCTCCTTGGCCTGACCAAATGTGTCAAACCGGGGGATTCTTATTTGGTCTACGAGAAATCCATGGATTTGTTTCACAACGCATGCAACTCGATCTTGTGTGAGACCTGCCTCGTTGACCCACCAAGGATTTGTCTGTCTTGCCGTGCTGGTGCATGTATACGTTTATGGTTAGGTTTCAGAGATGCCGTGCTTCAAACCCAGTGCATCCACCCGTGCCCCCTTGAGTGCCAATCCGAGCAGGGCGAAGACGCCGGGGGCGAAGAGGAGGGGGAGGAGGAGCAGCAGCAGCAGGAGCAGGAGGTGGGGAGGTGGAGCACGAGGAGGATGAGGAGGGCGAGGAGGAGGAGGAGGAGGAGGAGGAGGAGGAGGAGGAGGAGGCGGAGGAGGAGGAGGAGGAGGAGAAGGAGCAGCAGGATGAGGAAGAGGAGGCAGGAGGCAGGAGGCAGGAGGCAGGAGGCAGCAGGAGCAGGAGCAGGAGGAGTGGCGCGTCGAGGGGGAGGGCGAGGAGGAGCAGGAACAGCAGGAGCAGTGTCTCCAGAGGCCCCCCCCGTGGGCCCCCAGATGTTTAGTAAGGGCCAGAGACGCCCAACAGGCCTTCGATCCTCGAGAATCGACAAGGTTAAAGCCCACAGTCCGCGCAGAGTCGGTCGGTCCCTGCATCCCGGGTTATTCTGGTGGCAAGTGTTTCTTTTGGGGACGATTCTTGACTGTCCCGCTGCCCGAGACGGATCCCCCGGAGGCCGAAATCGGCGAGCAAAATTCAAAATATGTTGGATCCGTCACCGAGATCGAGCAGGAGGAGGAGGAGGAAGAGGAGGAGGAGGAGGAGGGAGGAGGAGGCGGAGGAGGATTTGTAAGACGATCGGCTTGTGGGTGCCAGTTGCCTTTAGTGGGTCGGATCACGCATTGTTTACCCACCTGCAGCACGGTGGACGGTACGCCTCATCTGGCTGGGCAGCATGTTGTACAGGTGGTCGTGGTCGTGTCTGGCAGCCGCGCCCCGCGGCAGCAGGAACCCCCAGCTCGAGGCCCGGCTGGACGACCGGCTGGCCAGGCGCGCTCCGCCGCTCGAGGCGTACCCCCTCGATCGGCACACCAGGGTTCTTCGGTGTTCGCTCTGATCGTTTTACGCTTTCGTCGGTTCTTGTGCGGGTTCGTCGCTCAGGCATGCTTTCCAGCAGCAGCTGCGCCTCGTCGACAGCGTTCTGGCGGTGCCCGACTCGTGCCGATTGGCCGCAGGAGGCCAGGTTGGTGTCCTGAAAGCCAGGCACCCGACGTCTCGAAGAAGTCGAGACGGAGGTCTTCCGCCGCCTCTCGGTTTCCAGGGCTCTGCCACACGTGAGAGTTGCCCGTCGCCGCAGTGGCCCCTCGTTGTCCTCCTGCCCTGGTTCCTCTTCCTCTCTGCACCGCGACGTGGCCTGGCAACGCGAAGGCGGCCAGGAACGGCCGGCAGAGGTTTGTTACCCCCCCGGTCTGGGTCAGGGGCTGCGCCTCGCGGGCCAGGGACGGCGGGTCCGTTGTGTGCGGCTGGCCTCTGGTGTGCGGCGCGGCGGGGGGCGCGGCGCGGCGGGGCCCGGCCCAGGCACGCGTGCCGCCGCCGTCGCATCGCACGCGGCGATCGGCACGCCTCCCGCCAGCGGCCGCTCCTGCCAGGGCCACTGCTGCGCCCCGTGGCCGACGGGGCCACCGGGCCATGGCTCTCGACGAGAGGCCGGCCCCTCGGGGATGGGTCGAGGGCTCCGTGGCCCGCGCTCGCCGATCACCGGGGGTAGGGTTCGGATTTCGATGGGCGGCGGGGGTAGGGTTCGGAATTCGTCGAAGACGTGGCGAAGTCCGAACCCTACCTCCGCCTCCCATCGGCTCAGGAAAATCGATGGTTGGTGTGGGTAGGGGTTCTGATGTCGGACGCCTTATCCACCCGCTCAGTGCACCTAATTACCCCGCATCCCCCCCCAAAAAGCCCTCCCCCCAGGTCCAGCGTTAGGGGGGATAGGCTTCGGCGCCGTCATTGGCCTTGCCGTTGTCATCGTCATCATCGCAACCAGCATCGGTACCATCATCATCGTGTCCGCCTTGTCTACGTCACCATGTCACCGCGCCCACCCGAATCACCGACTCGCAGTGAAGTGCGCCAGCGCGGTCTGCCAGACGCGCTGGGAAGTCCCCAGCGGTCAGCGGCACCGCGGCCGCGCCGGTCTTGCCAACCTAGCAGGCCGCTCTGCGCGCGAGCTTGCGCGCGCCGAAGGTCCCGGTGGCGCAGCCCGCATGGGCCTCCCCCACCCAGTACAGCGTCCCGTGACGCCAAGCATTCATCGCAATCGCCGTCGCTTGGGTTTTGCAAACCAAGTTGCGGGTGGGTGGGTGGGACGTTTGAGCGAGCAGTGGAATTGACAAGCCGGTCTCGCGCATGGCAATATACGTATGATTGTGCCTCCTTGAATGTTTCCCCTATGAGTTCAAACGGTTCCAGCTAGGCCAGAGTTCGGCTACCCCCTCATCCTCTGCCGAAAAGACTCTGCGCGCGCACTCGTTTATCAAATCCCAGCAGTTTCCAATAATCTCGTGCAAACAAGTGGAAGATGTGCGCACGCGCGCGCGTCGTCGTGCGCGCATGCCGAAATCTGAAAACAACCTAATGTTTCGCAAGGGTTTCAAAATCGAGAGTTCCGAAAGCATATACAAACGCATGGTTTTGCAACCAGGGCATTCAGCGCCAAAATCACCCTGCGCCCGCGCTCAGGCGAAGTCTTAACAAAGCCATAGAACGGGCCTGTCGCGCGTGCAAGCCTTGCGCGCGTGCTGTCGGACAAATCCCTGGGAACAAATGGGACGACGTGCGCGCGCGCGTCGTCGTGCGCGCATGCCGAAATCCGCCGAACAGTTTCTCAGGTTTCGCAAGGATTTCAACGAACACATCATAAGGCACATGGTTTTGTAACATCCGCTTTAATGCTTATCATTAATTGCTTGCGCGCGATCTCTGGCGAATTCTGAAGAATAACGCAGATTACCCAACATGTTCATCAGATTCCGCTAAACGGGCCTCTCGCGCGCGCATGTCGAACTCATCTGAACGCCCTTGCGCGAGAGCTGGGGTTGCACGATCCGTGTCAAAAATACCACGCGGGCCCCTCGCACGCGTCGGCCGCGCGCGCATGTTGAACTCCTTCGAAATCTTCATCACCGACGCCTTGCCGTCGTCATCGCCACCAATCATCGGTACTTCCATCATCCAGTGTACCGTTGTTGGCGTCGCCATGATGCCGCGCCCGCTCTCTGTCTCTTTCTCTCTCTCTCTCTCTCTCTTTTTCTCAATTTCTCAGTATCCCTCTCGCTTCTCTCTTTCTCTCTCTCTCTCTCTCTTTTGCTTTCCCTCTCTTCTCCCTGTCTCTCGCCCTTTCTCTCTCTCTCTCTCTCTCTCTCCTTGCCTTTCTCTCGCTCGGCCTGTCTCACTGCATGTCTCTCTCCCTCCTTCTCTCTCTGTCTCTCTCTCTCTCTCTTTGTTTCTTCTCTCTCTCTCTCTCTTCTTCCTTCTGACATTGGCTCTGAGGGGGACAAGAGTCCATCAACGATCGGCGCACAGGCTGATGCAATGCCGCATCCGCCTCGCCCATTCTCTTTCCCCTTCTTTCGCACTCCCCGGCTTGCGCGCAGAGGGGGGATGGAAGAAGATGAGTAACAGGAGGAGACGACCGAGAGAAAGAGATGATGACGATGACGATGGCGATGATGATGATGATAATGATAATGAGGATGATGATGATTATGATGGTTATTCTGATGATGATTATGATGATGGTGATGCTGATGATGGCGATGATGACGATGATGATGCCGATGATGATAATGATGATGATGCTGATGATGGTGATGATGATGATGATGATGATGACGATGATGATGATGATGATGATGACGGTGACGATCATGATGACAATGAGGATGTTGATAATGATGTTGACGATGCTGCTGATGCTGATTACGACGATGATGAGGATGTTTTTGATGATGATGAAGATGATGATGATGATGATGATGATGATGGTGATGAGGAGGAGGATGATGATGATGATGATGGAGGTGGTGGTGATGATGATGTGGAGGTTGATGATGATGATGACGATGATGATGATGATGATGATGATGATGGTGATGATGATGCTAATGATGGTGGTGATGGTGATGATGATGCTGATGATGACGACATTGACCTTAACGATGCCAACGAGGATGAGGATGCCCGCGGATGCGGGTGAGGATGAGGGTGACGATGATGATGGTGATGCTTGAGATGATGCTGATGATGGTGATTCTGCCGATTATGGTGGTGGTGGCGGTGGCAGTGGGGGTTGGTGGTGGTGCTGGTGGTGGTGTTGGTAATGATGATGATGATGATGATGATGATGATGATGATGATGATGATGGTGATGATGATGATGATGATGATGATGATGATGAGGATGAGGATGAGGATGAGGATGTTGTTGATGCTGCTGCTGATGACAATAACGATGATGATAATGATGATGATGATGCTGTTGATGATGAGGAGAAGGAGGAGGAGAATGAGGATGAGGAAGAAGATGGGGATGAGGATTGTGGTGGTGGCAGTGGCGGTGGGGGTTGGTGGTAGTGCTGGTGGTTGTGACGATGATGATGATGACGTTATTGTTGATGATGTTGCTGATGACGATGATGCTGACGATGACGCTGGTGATGAGGAGGAGGAGGCGGAGAATCAGGATCCGGATGGGGATGAGGATGAGGATGATGATGACGAGGATGTGGAGGAGGATGGCCATGGACATGTGCATGGGGATAGGGATGGGGATGATGATGATGCTGATGGTGATGGTGATGGTGATGGTGATGCTGG
>CAUYUJ010016413.1:0-12500 GCA_963575745.1 Prorocentrum cordatum | reverse complement strand
GCGCTCTTGGGCCATTTTGGGGCTACCTTGTTGAGGCCTCAGAAGCCCATCGGACGCGAAAAGGCGAGACTGCAGAGCTCAGACTTCCAATGCCTGTTGAAAAGGATGTTGGACTCTTGGGGAGATCCCTGGGTGGCTCTGAGAGCACGCGGAGCCGTCTTGTGGCCCTCTTGGGGCATCGTTGAGGTATGTCGGAAGCTATCTTGAGGTATTGGGAAGGCCTTACGGCCGGTGCCGCCGACCCTGGAGACGACGGCGCTGACCTCGTGAAGAGGATGATGGGGAAGGCGCCTCGGGAAGAGGGGGAAGACGACACAGATGAGGCGCAACAGGTGCAGACACAGAGAGGGGGGGCAGGAGGAGGGAGGAGGAGGAGGAGGAGGAGGAAGAGGAGGAGGAGGAGGAGGAGGAGGAGGAGGAGGAGGAGGAGGCGAATCTGACCCCCCCACCCCGACACCCCCCGCCCCCTGCGCCGGGGAAGGGACAAAGGGAAGGGGCTTCCCTTTGACGTGATGAGGACGTGGATAGGATTCCCTCAAGCTGCGAACCATTTCCCCGAACGAGGAAGAGTGCTTTCTCTCTCCTCTCTCTCTCTCTCTCCCCCACGACGGGAGAGGAGGATGGGAAGGAGGGGACGAAAGAAGGCTCCCCGTCGACGGGACCGGACAGCCCCCCCACACCTTCTGCGGATGTTCGGCTATCTTGAGCCATCTTGGAGGCCATCTAGGAGCATTGGAGGCCCTCTTGGAGCCATCTTGGACGAAACAGGACCCCCTGACACCTCCGTCCCCATCCAGACCCCTGGGAGGGGGCAGTGGGAAGTGTAACCCCCTCCCCAAAGGGGCAGAAAAGGGTTGTGGAAAATAAAGAACTGGTTAGACCACCTACGTCCAGAGAGCTGGTGGGACTTCGAAGACGACTGTGCGCGGCGCTAAGGCGAGAGCCACATTTTGAACAGGAGCCGCCCTTCGTATTTGAAACTGTTACAAGCAAACTGTTAAGACGACTGTGCGTGGCGCTAAGGCGAGCGCCACATTTTGAAACAGACCCGCCCTTTCTGTGAAGCTGTCGTCAATTTTAAGACGAATATGCGCGGCGCTGAGGCGAGAACCACATTTTGAAAGGACTGCCATACATCCGTGGAGATGTTGCAACGCTCAAGCTTCAGGATTCACTGAGAGATGGTGGCGAAGTCTCAGGCGAACCCCCCAGCCCGCCCTGCCGACATGTCCGGGGGTGCGACAGGGAGGAGTTGTTCAGAACGAACAGGGATGGAGGAGGCGTAGGAGGATGAGAACGAGGAAGATGAGGAGGCAGGAGGAGGAGGAGGAGGAGGAGGCGGAGGAGGAGGAGGGGGAGGACCGGAGGAGGAGGCGGAGCAGGACGAGGAGAGCCGCAGGCTGGAGGCGGTCGTCAACGCGCCGGCGAGCGCGCGGGCCAGACTGGAGGCGCCTTGGGCGCATGTCGCCGTCGTCGTCGCCGCCGCCGCCATCATCGCCGTCGACTGCGAGGTCGTCGTCGTCGTCGTCGTCGTCGTCGTCATCGTCATCTTGTTCGTCGTCGCCGTGGCGGTCGTGGTCGTAGTCGTGGTCGTGGTCGTGGTCGTGGTGGTGATCGTCGTGTCCGTCGTGTTCGTCGTCGTGGTGGTGGTCGCCAGGGGAGCGGGGCGATAGGAGGGTGACTGCGGTCACCTGCTGCGCTGCTGCCCGCGTGCTGCCACTTGTGTGCCGCACTCCCTGGAACTCGTGGAACTCATGCAACAGTTTCAGGGAGGAGGAGGGGGGTGCACGAGTTCACGGGGGAGGCAGGAGGAGGAGGCAGGAGGAAGAGGAGGAGGCAGGAGGATGGAGAAGGGAGAACCAGTTTTGCTTTGGGAGGTGTCAGGGGGTTCACAGTCGGCGGTTCTTGGGAGGGGGTGAGGGGGGGCGCGGAAGAGGAAGGGAGTTGACGATGTTGTCTCAGAGATTCCAGCGTGCTGCAGCTGATGGTAGCTTGCTTCTCCTCCCCCTGGTACTCATCTCCCTTTCGTCCTTACCCTCCCTTTCTTTCTCCTCCTCCTCCTCCTCTTCCTCTCTTTCTCCTTTCCAGAAGGAAAGGGAGGTGAAACTGCATATTGAGTTGGGACGGTGATAGGAGGAGGAGGAGGAGGAGGAGGAGGAGGAGGAGGAGGAGGAGGGGAATAATGAGGTGAGGGCAGGAGGAGGATGAGGAGGAGGAGGAGGAGGAGGAGGAAGAGCTTGGGCGAGGTGGGAGCAGGACAAGACTGGATGAGGATACGGGAGGAGGGGGGCAGGAGGAGGAGGAGGAGGAGGAGGAGGAGGCTGAGATGGCGGAGGAGGAGGAGGAGGCAGTTGATAGAGAGCGCTGGTTACATCGCCCACGTGAACAGGTCGAGGAGCCACTCATGCAGCTTCAGGTCACGAATAATTCAGAACCCTCGCAGGGCGTTTCTGGGCCTTGTGCAACGCTTCGCTGACGACGACCACAACACCGAGACGACACCGACGTTGGCGCTGAGGACAATGGGTGCACGCAAGAGATCATATTCACCACCAGTGCGGGCCATTGAGGGCGAGGTCTCAGACCCCAAGAGCTTCGCGACCCCCACCGAGGATGACCTCGAGCGCGATGCCGCAAGGTGTGCCCCACCTGGTCTGCTCATCTATGGGCTGACCATGTGACCTCATCCTACGCCTGGGCCACCGATGTGCACACCATCGGCCCATCACCAATGCACCATCTCCGACCGACGTCGTGAACACACAGAGGAGTACCTAGCATACCAAGCGTTGCTAGCAGCCGCGCAGGCAGCTCAGATCACGGCTGCCAGTCGAGGAGCCTTGCATTTGCAGCAGGCAGAGCAGTTGTTTCGGGAGCCGTCGACACGCAAACAGAGAATGTTCTCCTCACGCTGGGAGTTCCTGCGCCATTGGATCCATCTCTCCGATGAGGTCGCAGCCCTCCTAAGCGGGGCAGGTTCCAGGTCCGATGAAGTTCACCACTCTGGGCTGGATGACCCAGACGATCAGCACGGTGCAGTGATGGCACTTGATGCCTACCGTTGGCCCGCCACGGCGCCATTAGTGTGTTGGTAGAGTAGGACATGCTGGGCCCACTTCTTCTCGCAGGCAGCTCTCGCATTGCCAGGACTCGGCTCGCTTTTTGGCGGCTCCTGGCCCGCCTCGGGACCATCCCTGTCATCGACGCGTGCTTCTCTAGGGATGAGGGTCGCACGAAATGCGGTTCATTTAGTTGTTTGAATGGCAAGGGACATGCGGCTGACCAGCGAGGGTCTTGCGTGCCCGTGCGCGCGCGCACCCCACCGACCAAGTGTTGCCTCAAGTTTCGCTTCACAGCTCTCGAGGCGAGTGGCAAATGCGCCTCGAAGCAGCATCTACATGTCGTGAATGCTCCCAATGATCGGCCCGAGCTTCCGGGCATGTCAGCCGCCGATCGAAGTTTTCCAGAGCTGGCATTGCGCCTCTCCTTTTCTGCACGACCATGGTCGGGCACCTCGGCCATGCGGGGTGAAACAGTTGCGTTGCACGCGACGACCGGATAACCTCAATATGCCATTGACGCCCTGACGGCGCACCCAAAGTTAACTCGACAATCGGGCGGACCAGGACACCAGCCCGATGCTGAGCACAGACAAACAGGTAGATCCCGCACGGCTAGAGAGCCAGTCCTGCACAGGACTCGGGAAGAAACATGCATGCAGACTTGGCCTTCGGAGAAGAACACATGGTAATGCTGTCACTCAGGCACCGTCCGTCCATCTGCATGCTGGCCAGCCACGCCTCCTCTACGTTCCATGCGAATTCAGAGCGTTTTTTTGTGGGGAATCCAACCTTCACTATGAAGATCCGCCCGAACCGCCAGTTTTGCCAGTCGCCGCGGGCCCTGGCCTTACGACTTTGAGACCCTTTGGATGGGTCTCGAACTGGAAAGCAGAGAGCTGCCCCGCTGCAAGAGGCTTGCGTCCGTCGCAGCCTCGGATGATTCTGTGCCAGAGCCTCGGGTTGGCCTGACAAGGCCGTCAAGAAAATGACGAGACCCAATCTGAAATCTGGCGCGAACTCCCACTGCAAACATCCCTCGGAAACTGGACCGTCAAAATTAGAACACGGACCCGTCGAAAAGCGCCGATAAGTGTTTTTTCTGCCTTAATGTGACATGTGGCCTTGGGGCTCTCACCTTAGCGCGGCGCTAGGACGAAAGTCCCACTTTGAGAAGGAACCGCCCTCCATCCTTGAAACTGCTTTGCACCGTTAGGACGGCGGCTCGGAGGCGAGAGCCACATTTTGAAAGCGTCTCTTTCGGTCAGTCACATTGTTGCAGATGTTTTGATACGAATGTGCGTGGCGCTGACGCGAGAACCATATTTTGAATCTTGCTCCTCCGCCATTCGTGTAACTGGTGCAAACTTAAGACAACTGCCCTCGGCCCTAAGGCGAGACCTCCATTTTGAAGGCCACCCGCCCTCCATCAGTGAAGCCCTTCATTTTGAAAGCCACCCGCCCTTCATCCGTGAAACGGTTGCAAATGTCAAGTTTCAGGATCCCACATGGTGAGGCAGTTTCGGGCGAAACGCCCGACCTGCCCTACCAACACGTCTGGGGGTGTGACAGGAGGAGGAGGAGGAGGAGGAGGAGGAGGAGGAGGAGGAGGAGGAGGAGGAGGAGGAGGAGGAGGAGGAGGAGGAGGAGGAGGAGGAGGAGGAGGAGGAGGAGGAGGAGAGGGAGGAGGAGGAGGAGGAGGAGGAGGAGGAGGAGGAGGAGGAGAAGGGGGAGGAGGAGGAGGAGGAGGAGGAGGAGGAGGAGGAGGAGGAGGAGGAGGAGGAGGAGGAGGAGGAGGAGAAGGAGGAGGAGGCGGAGGAGGAGGAGGAGGAGGAGGAGGAGGAGGAGGAGGAGGGGGAGGAGGGGGCGGGGGAGGAGGAGACGAGCTGGCAGAGGTCTCTGGAAGTCTCCAGAGGCCTCCAGGGGCCTTCCGAGGTCCCGGGATCTCTCTGGAGGCCTCTGGCGGCCCGGGAGGGGTCCCGCACGGTCCAGGCCTTGGATCCTCGATCCCGAGGCTCCGCCCAAACTCCGCCTCTTGGACCCCTCCCGAGGCCTGCCCTGGCCAGGGTCTCGAGGCCCGTCTGGGCGTGGCGACGAGGGTCTCCGGGACGGCACAGGGCGTCGAAGCGCGGCAACAGCTTGCGGCGACGACGGACGTCCGACGACCAGCGGCCGACGACCACCAACGGCGTCCAGAGGCCTCCAAGGGTCTCCGCAGGTCTCCTGAGCGGGTCTTGCCAGAGGTAGCCCCCAGAGCACCCGTGACGAGGCCAAGAGGAGCCCAGGGGGAACCAGAATGGCGCGAAAACCTGGCGCGAAACAGATCGGGACTCAGCAACTTCAGAGTGGTGATCTGTGAAGCTTGCCGTCCTTGAAAGATGGCAGCGACAGATGCTGAGACAGCGCTCGCCTGGAGTGGGGCGGCATTTTGTCTGTCGACCTATCCTAGCGGCTCCAGGGGGCGCGCTGGGCGTCAATGTGGGGGTCTCCATGTTGGCGCCTGGCGAACTTCGAAAGCTAGAGGCCACTGCTGAATGTATCACCTTCCAGGGGCCGACTCTGTGTCCAAGGCTCGAGGCGGTATGGCGGTACATACATGAGTGCGTCAGTCCTGAAAACTCAGCTGGAAGTTGCCCTGTGCATGAAGGTGTCGCGGTCTCGTCGGGCAGCGTCCCCGCGCAAGCAAGGGACAGGTCAGCGCAAACTAAGTGGGTTACCTCTTGCAGGGCCCCCCGCTAGCTCGGCAGATTGCGTCATCGTGGCACTGGAGGAAACAACAGACGGAGGGAACTACGATGTGCCCGCAGGACCCTTATGAGCAGGCCGTCACATTGCACAGGGTTGCAGTGGAGAGCTGGTGCCGTTTACTTGGACACTTTGGGAGCCTCGGTTGGGAGAGATTCTTCTAGCAGGCAATGGCTACCGCAGTCTATGTAGACTTCTGGCGGCGCGGCAAGCAACCTCCAAGAGGTCCAGAGTAAAGAAATCGGCCACTGGACCTTTCCAGGGGTGCGTTCTAACCGAGGAATCCAGCCGAATCTAGCAACGACCATGAGGGCGTCCACAGCGGACCAAAGGAGGGAGCACGCATAGTCGTCGTCGTCGTCGTCGTCGTCGTCGTCGTCGTCGTCGTCGTCGTCGTCGTCGTCGTCGTCGTCTGCTCGCAGTCCCGAGGAGCTCTGGGTGCTGCTGCGCGGCCTGCTTCAGGGTGGCCCGCCCTGCGGCGGCGCGGCCGGGTGCCGCGCGGGGCATCGCCGCCGCCGCCGTCGCCGTCGCCGTCGCTCGCATTCACCGTCGCCGCTGCCGCCGCCGCCGTCGTCGCCGTCGTCGCCGTCGTCGCCGTCGTCGCCGTCGTCGTCGTAGTCGTCGTCGTCGTCGTCGTCGTCGTCGTCGTTGTCGTGTCGTCAGCCGTCGTCGTCGATCTTCCATGATATTGGGCGACGATTGGTAGAACTCGGCGATGAACTAAGAACGGTGGGCAGACCTTTCGATGAGTTTTGGCCGAATTAGCGACCATTGACTTCGGATCCAGGCTAGCATGGCTTGCCAGCATACAGGTTTCCGTAAACATCCAGGCAAGTAGATCACGAACGTCGTGGTCGTGGTCGTGGTCGTCGTCGTCGTCGTCGTCGTCGTCGTGGGCCGAGTACAGTCCGGTCGCATAGTAACGATGAGCAACTTTCCAAGGTTACCCTTGCATCCTTCCCTTTGGGCTCATCCTTGACCGTTTTCGCTGGCCGCGCCCCTCTCGAAAAGGCCCTTGCATCCTTATCGTGCATCCTTATTATGCGTCTCGACTGTAAGTAGATCACGAACGTCTTCGTCGTCGTCGATCGTGGGCCGAGTATCTGGGGTCGCCGAGTGTCTGGGCCACGACCCCCGATCGAGGGTTCGAGGTTCGCTGGGCCTGTCAGAAATCCATCCAGAAGTGCAAAGTCTCCCGGATGAGGCTGCACCAACGTTGAGCGCATGTCGGCCGCAGCCGCTGTCGTCATCGTCCTCGTCGTCCTCGTCGATCGAGGATCGAACGAGTCCTCCTTACATCCTTCGCGGGCCCCCCTCGTCGCCATGGCTGGATGCGGATCGACAAATGGGTCAGGATAGACCCCCGAAGGGGTTTTAGGACATATGTTAAGCGGATGATGAGAACGAGGAGTATGAGGAGGAGGAGGAGGAGGAAGAAGAAGAAGAAGAGGGGGATTGCTTGAGGGTCTACATCTTTGGACTTGTCTTGGGCCCCTTTTGCAACTCCAGAGGTCTCCAGCTCGGGGGACACCTCGAGGTTCCCACAGACTTCGGGAGACCTCTGAAGACATCCAGCTGTGGTCCGTGGTCGCCGTCGATCAAAGGTTGATGATGCAGCCTCAACAGTTTGGATTTTGTGTATGTGTGTGTGTGTGCGTGTACGTTTTTGTTTTGCCTCCACTGGCAAGAGGCCTCTGAGCACCTCTGGCAGTCTCCTGGAGGCCTCGAGACGTCGTCCGATGCCCGTCGTCGTCGTCGTCGTCGATCGAGGGTCGAGTGTCGAGGCTGTGAGGGTTCAATGTTTTTCTTCTAAAGTATGTGCGCTGCCGCAGTCGTGGCCTCGCTCGTTAGGGTTCTCTGCCGCAAGGGTGCAATCTTTTGTTAGGGGCCTCCAGAAGCGAGGGGCCTTCAGGGAGCCCTTGAGACACCTTCGGAATCCTCTGGACGCCGTCGTCGTCGTCGTCGTCGTCGTCGTCGTCGTCGTCGTCGTCGTCGTGTTTGTCGTCGTAATCGTCCTCGTCGTCGTCCTTGTCGTCGTAATCGTCGTCGTCGTCGGCGTCTTTCCTGTCATCTCCTTTTTCGTCGTCGTCGGAGGAAGAGGAATATGAGTAGAGGAGGGGGAGCGGGAGGAGGAGGAGGAGGAGGAGGAGGAGGAGGAGGAGGAGGAAGAGGAGGAGGAGGGTAGGTCTTCACTTGGTGTCTCCTATGTTTTAGGGCCGGTTCTCGCTGGTTTTTGAATGACGCGCTTGTCTGTGTCCTCACCTTGTTTGATGGCCTCTGCTCCCTTCGGAACGCTTCCGAACGTTTCCGACGGCTTCCTGAGATGCTCGGACGGAGGACGCGGAGAGAGGAGTGAATAATGGGGGGGGGGGGAGCGGAGATGAGGAGGAGAGGAGAGACGGAGAGGGAGGGTTGGGGGATGGGAGAAGGGGTGAGGCAGAGAATGCAGGGACGAGGGAAGAGGTCAAGAGGTCAAGCGGTCAAGTGGGGGGAGGGGTTTGGGGGGAGAGGAGCAGCAGGAGGAGGGAAGAGGAGGAGGACGAGGATGAGGGGATGAGGAGGAGGAGGAGGAGGAGGAGGAGGAGGAGGAGGAGGAGGGAGGAGGGAGGAGGAGGAGGAGGAGGAGGAGGGATGAGGAGGAGGAGGAGGAGGAGGAGGAGAGGGACGAAAAACAGAAGCAGGAGGGAGGAGAGGAAGATCCACCCCCCCTCCACCTCCAGCTGCTCCTCCTCCTCCCTCCCTCCTCCCCCCTTCTCCATACTCCTCCCCCTCTCCCTCCTCCCTCCTCCCCTCTGTCCCCCTCCCTGCCCTGTCGGCCCCCCTCCTCCCCTCCCCCCCTTCCTCCCCGCCCCCTTTTACCACATCCCTCCTCCTATTCCTGTCCTCTCTCTCTCTTGCGCCGCCGCCTTTGCTGGCGGCGACGACTGCGACCCCCAGCGTCGTGGTGCGTCGAAGGCTCGCCGACGCGGACGCCAGCCGGGTGCTGAGGCTCACAGCCTCGCAGGGCGAGCTGCTGGAGCAGCTGCAGGAGGAGCTCTTGCCCCCTCCCTGGCGGGGGGCAGGACGGGCATAGGGAGGGGGGCTCATCAGTGGCATCGAGAGGGGGCATATGCTCAGGGGGAGGGGATGCCATCGAACGTTTTTTTTTTTTGATTGAAGTTGTTTTCTGAGGCTATCGGTCCCCAGGGTGGCGTCCATCCGCTGCGCCGCGTCGAGGGCGTTCCGAGGTTGCTGGAATCGTCCCGAACGGCCGCCGGAGAGCCGAGCTATGGCCCGAAATTCAGAAGGCAAGGATCATGGGGGGGACAGGCTCAGGGGGGATTCATCGATCCCCAATCGCCCACTGATCGCCGATGGGGGCCTGATGGCCAATTCCGCCCAGGAACGTGCGGTTTCGCGATCGGGGGCTTGTGGGAGATCAGTCGGCGATGTATCGCCGATGCCAGCTCGATGTTTTCCCACCTGACCTGGTCCCCCCTGACCTTTCTCGCTCGACGAAATCTATACACATCCACTGCTCCCTGGCCAGGCCCATTCTGAACACTGGAGCTGTGTACACGCCCTGCTGGCCGAGCCAGGAGGGCGTGGCGTATACACCGCTGCTGGGTTCAGGATGAGCCTGGCCAGGGAGCAACGGATCTGTATATATATATATATATATATATATTGCGTTGATCTACGTTCCCTCATAAGAGGCGGGCTTCGAGGATCGAAGTTCGAGGTTTTGGGAGGTCTTCCGTCCTCGCTGCATCGCACGTCGACGCTTGACGTTGGAGGTTTTTGGACGATTCTCGTCCGTACCTCCGGGAGGCTCCTCGACGCCACGGCTGGATCCGCCTCGATGTTTTATGCCAGGACGCACTTCGGGACAGGTCCAGGGCCAGGGCGCAATGCTCTGCCCCCGAGCTCATGCACCCTCGCACCGTGAACAGCTCACGACGGAAGGCCAAACAAGAGGACAGAGAGGAGCAAGGGCAGGAGGACGGGTGGGGGAGAGGGGGAGGGGGACAAGCTAGGTGCGCTCGCGTGATATCTGACATCCTACCCCTCCCTCCCATCCCTTACCATGGCGCAGATCCCCTGCGATGCATTGTAGAGCACGGCATGGCATGGCGTAGAAGAGCACCGCAAAGCGTAGTATCAACCTAGCATTGCATTGCACGCCGTGGCATGGCACGGGAAATGACGCCAGCGCTGCAGCGGGAGCACGAGTCGAAACGAGCGGAAGCGCGGAAATGAGGCCAGCGCTGCAGCGGGAGCACGATTCGGAACGAGCGGAAGTACGGAAATGAGGCCAGCGCTGCAGCGGGAGCACGATTCGGAACGAGCGGGGCCCGAAAATGAGGCCGGCGCCTCAGCGAGAGCAGAATTTTGAAAAAAATGCAGGCGTAAACCCAACTCCAGGGAGACCTGTGTGTATAAAACAGTACGCGGGGGGGGTCGGCCACTTTCAGGCCGCCTTCGGGGGAAGAGGGAGAGTAGTATTCATATTGAGTAATTGTGGAGGAGGAGGAGGAGGAGGAGGAGGAGGAGCAGGAGCGGGAGCAGGAACAAGAGCAGGATCAGGAAGAGGAGGAGGAGGAGGAGGAGGAGGAGGATGCTGAAAAGGAGGAGGAGAAGGAGGAGGAGGAGGAGGCTGAGGAAGATGATAATGATGATGATGATGATGATGATGATGATGATGATGATGATGATGATGATGATGATGATGATGATGATGATGATGATGATGATGATGCTGCTGCTGCTGCTGCTGCTGCTGCTGCTGCTGATGATGATGATGATGATGATGATGATGATGATGATGATGGTGATGGTGATGGTGATGGTGATGGTGATGGTGATGGTGATGGTGATGGTGATGGTGCTGGTGCTGATGCTGATGCTGATGCTGATGCTGATGCTGATGATGATGATGATGCTGATGCTGATGCTGATGCTGATGCTGATGATGATGATGATGAGGAGGAGGAGGAGGAATAAGAATAATAACACGAATAAGACGAATAATACTAATAATAAGAATAATCATAAGAAGAAGCATACGAATACCGAGAACAATACTAGTAGTAATAATACGAATAATAATACGACTATGGATAAGACGAATACTAGTACTAGTAATAAGAACACTATTAATAATAGTACGAATAAGAATAATACGACGAATCATACTAATACTAGTCATACGAATACTCAGAATACTACTAATAAACATACGAATGCGAATAATACATACTACTCATAATAATACATACGACTCATAACAATACGAATGCGAATGCGAATCACAATAAGAAAAATAATACTACGAATAATAATACTACTAAAGATAAGAAGAATACTAATACGACTACGAAGAAAACGAAGACGACGAAGAAAAGAAGCGGAGGAGGAGGAGGAGGAGGAGCAGGAGCAGGAGCAGGAGCAGGAGCAGGAGCAGGAGCAGGAGCAGGAGCAGGAGCAGGAGCAGGAGGAGGAGAGGAGGAGGAGGAGAGGGGAGAGGAGGAGAGGAGGATGAGGATGAGGAGGAGGATGAGGATGATTGGGATGATGAATGATGATGATGAATGATGATGATGATAAATGATGCTGATATGATGATGAATGATGATGATGATGATGATGAATGATGATGATGAATTGGATGATATGATGAATGATGAGATGATGATGAAATGATGAATGATGGCATGGATGAATGATGACTGATGAGTGTGAGAATGATTGATGATGAGAGTGATAGATGAAATGATGAGGATGATGATGATGATGATGATTCTGCTGATGATGATGATGATATTGAATGATGATGCATGATGAGGAGGAGGAGGAGGCAGGAGGAGGGTGAATGGAGGAGGATGAGGGAGGAAGGGAGGGGAGTGGGGATGAGGGACATGTGGAATGGAGGGGAGATGCGGAGCAGTTGTTAATACGGCAAGTGAGGAGGGCGTGAGTTTGTGAGGAGATTAGGAGGGCAGGCTGGCTGGAGGACTATGATGGGACGGGCGCGTAGGACGGACACTGTCGAAGAGTGTGGGAGGAGGTAGGAGGGGAGAGCGGAGAAGGATGAGTAGGAGTGAGGAGGATCTAGAAGAGGAGGAGGAGGAGTGAGGAGGAGGAAAGTGGGGGGAGGAAGTTGACAGAGCGTAGGAGGGGAAAGATGGAGGGAGGAGGAGGAGAGGGGAGGTGAGGAGGAGAGGAGGAATGAGGACTGAGGAGGAGGAGGAGGAAGGAGGAAGAGGAGGAGGAGGAGGAGGAAGGAGGCATATGGAAGTGAGGAGGAGGATATAAGGTGGGGGAGGAGGAGGAGAGGACAGGAACGGGTTAGAGGCAGGAGTGAGGATGATGAGAACGAGGAAGGCAGAGACCGTGAGGAGGCGGTGCGCGAGGTGACATACGCTGGAGGGGCGGCCCATGGCGTCTATGTGAAAGCTGGGAGAGGCAGCGGCGCCGGCGGGGACACCCGCGCCGCTGGCGGGAGAGCGCACTGAGCGGGCCCTGGGCGCCCGGGCGCGCGGGCGTGCGGGGACCTTGTCCGGCGTGGCCGTCGGCCCCCCTGGGTGATGGGGGTGCCGGTCCCGCTCGGGAGCCGGCGGCCAGAGCAGGAGCAGGAACATGAGCAGGAGCAGGAGCAGGAGCAGGAGCAGGAGCAGGAGCAGGAGCAGGAGCAGGAGCAGGAGGAGGAGGAGGAGG
>CAUYUJ010016412.1:261324-279776 GCA_963575745.1 Prorocentrum cordatum | reverse complement strand
AGGAGTAGTAGTAGTAGTAGTAGTAGTAGTAGTAGTAGTAGTAGTAGTAGTAGTAGTAGCAGTAGCAGTAGCAGTAGCAGTAGCAGTAGCAGTAGCAGTAGCAGTAGTGGTAGCAGAAGTGGTAGTAAGTACTATCAGTGCTACGACACTGAATCACGCATATTGGACAACATCTCATTCACCACATTGCGTGTCATACCTTGCGCCGCGTGTAGTTCACCACGTATGTTGTAGCACATAAGCTCGCGACGCATATGGAGCCGTTCCATGTGTTTCCGCTGTATTGGCCACACCGTGGGGCGGCCATCATGGCCAGCACGGGTGACATTGAGTATGCTTTCGTTTGAAGTTTGGCTCCCCCTCGATTGGGTTTTCACCTCCCGCGTCGGGGCGGCCCAGGGCAAGTGCGACCACGGCCCCAGGGCACCCAGGGGGGCATGCGGCTGGGGTCACCCCCGCCGGGGTACCCCAGAGAGGCGCCCGGGGAAACCTTGGGATACCCCGGGAAGGCACCCCGGGGCAACCCCAGGGACTCCCAGGAAGCCCCAGGATAAACCCCGAGGTAGCCCCCAGGATACCCCAGGGATCGCCTCGGGGTACATCCGGGCCAGGTGGCCGGGGTGGCCCCAGGGTACTCTCGCCCAGCCGCTGGGGCAACCCCCGGGTGCCCCACTCGGGCCGCCTGCCGCCTGCTTGCCGCTGGCCAGCCGCCTCAATACATTCTGGCACCTCTGTTGCAGGCCCCCCAGCACGGGTGAATGATGTCCGGTTTCGCGTGGCAGTTCAAATGGCACGCCTCCGTATATCGCATATTTCAGATTCGACCACACACATGGCATCCCGCAGATTTGCACAGCACGGATTGCGCATCATGTATCGCATACAACATGGCGCCACGAATGGCGCAGTGACACCGAGAGTTCAACGTCCCATCATATGGGGTCTGTGCGGACAGCACACTCGGGCTGCGCGTCGAGCACACACGACAAACACTCTACTTGCCAGTCCATTCTGTGCTCCCTCCTCCAGAAATAGCGGTACATCAAAAGCTGCACTACTCCAGAGCCGAATGCCTCTGCCGTGCCCCACCCGTGGACGCCGTTGCCTGCCGACGCCGACGACCTTGGCGCCGGCGGTGGCGACCCAGAAATCGGGCGTATTGACTCTTCAATACGGCGTCCTCCGAGGTGTCGATCCGTTCCCCGGGACCGGTTTTTTATCCTGGGTCGTTTCTTTGACGGTCCTGGGGCCAGTTCTGGGGCCCGGCGAGGGCCCCCTGAAGCCGAAAGCGTAGAAAAACCTCCGCATCGACTTTTTCAACTCGTTGGAGGTTTGGGGACGACGCCCGCGGCGACGCCGACGCCCGCGGCGGCGGCGGCAGTCCGAACTGCCGCGGCGAGGTGCGCGGCTCGCTCGCCGGCGCTGCGGCGGCGGCGGAGGAGGCGCAGCCCCCGCCGCCGCGCCCGCTGCCCTTCGGCCAGATGCGCTCCCGCGCCGCCCAGAAGTGTGACCGGCCATGACCGACATGGGCACGGAAAGTAGGAGGAGGAGGAGGAGGAGGAGGAGAGGAGGAGGAGGAGGAGGAGGAGGAGGAGGAGGAGGAGGAGGAGGGCGACGACGAGGAAGAGGAAACCGTTCTGGCCTTCAAGTCTTCGGACGAGGAGCCTGCAACAACGAACTTCAGACCGGCACTGCTGTTGCGGGCCAGGATCGTCTCGGTCATTTCCCCACGAGTTCTGTTGGGACGCGTTCCTTCAGGCCACCACGATTCCTTTGTCGCCGCTCCCCACAGTTCTGCGCTCATGGTCCCTTCCCCTTCTGCTCCTCGGCGGATCGATCGGGGCAGGGCCCGGGAGGAGTGGGGGTGGTCGGGCGGGGGCTTCGGGAGAGGCCCCCTGCTCAGCATGCGGATTTGCAAGACGAAACTCGACGGGCACACGTGGTGCGAGCCTCGCCACCAGCCCTCGGCTTTCGTCGCTCCCTCCGTACGGCCTCCTCCTCCTCCTCCTCCTCTTCTTCTTCTTCTTCTTCTTCTTCTTCTTTTTCCTCCTCCTCGTCCTCCTCGTCCTCCTCCTCCTCCTCCTCCTCCTCCTCCTCCTCCTCCTCCTCACGCCCCCGCCGGCGTCTGGGGGCCCGGCAGCCGCCAAGGGCGGCCGCAGCGGTGGGGGCCGGGCGGCGGCGCCAGGACCTCTTCTGGAGGTGCCCCCCTCGTGGCGGAGCGTCGGCCCCTCGTGCCTGCGGGTGAATGCAGCTCTCGTCATGGGGGTGGACTTCCTCCTCCTCCTCCTCCTCCTGAGCTCGCCTCTCCTCCTCCTCCTCCTCCTCCCTCCTCCTCCTCCTGCTCCTCCTCCTCCTCCTCCTACTCCTCTCCTCCTTCCTCCTCCTCCTCCTCCTCCTGAGCTCGCCTCTCCTCCTCCTCCTCCTCCTCCTCCTCCTCCTCCTCCTCCTCCTCCTCCTCCTCCTCCTCCTCCTTTCCTCCTCTGTGCAAGTCCGGTGTGCAGCTCTCATCATGGGGGTGGGCTTCGACGGGGGCTGGAGGAGGCAAGCGGTACGATCTGACCAGGAGTGAGGCCGAAGCCCTCGTCCAGGTCGTGCGCGCCCAGCTGTGGCGCTGGAGGGGCGCGGCCGTGGCGGAGACCGAGGCGCCGCGGCCACGCGCGAGGAGGCAAGCAGTACGCCGCAGGCGATGTCCCAAAGCTGCAGAGCCTGGTGTCCACCCTGGGGGAGATGAGGAACGAGAAGACCACGGGACACCACAGGCAGCTGGTGCGAGGGCTGCAGGAGGCGTCTCGCCCAATGGAGCCGTGCGTCGGAGCAGCCAAGCACGCGATGTACCAGGCCAAGCAGCAGCTCGAGGCCAAGGTGCGGGCGGCAGACGAGCTGCAGGCGCGGTTCAAAAATGCCAAGTCGGACGCGGTCGTGGCCCTCCAGCATCTCGAGACGTGCGAGGCCAAGTACCATGTGGCGGCGCGGGCTCTCGCAGCGGATGTGCCTTCGCCGGGGCACACATCCGACGGCATGGCGAAGCACGGCCTGGATATCGAGCAGCTCCTTTCGGGGCGCAGCTTCGAGATCATTGACAATGACCTCTTCGGCCTGGAGTCGGCCGGCGTGGAGCTGTCTCAGGCCGAGAGGGATGAGGTTGCCAAGAGGAAGGCAGATCTCGAGACTTCCATCAAGGAGGCAGTCCAGACGTCTTCGGGTCGGTGCGCGGGCGGGCGATGGTCCTGGCTGCAGAGCGGCAGGCTTTCAAGAACCGCGTGGCCAGCAAGCGCCGTCGAGTCGCGGAGGCGGAGGCGGCGCAGCTGGCGCCTGCCACTGCCGCTCCAGACGGAGCTGGTGCTGGGCCTGCCGAGCCTGCGAGTGCTACCCGCCAGCCGCAGCCGCCCTCGGCGAACGCGGTGGCGCAGGCGGCGGACAGGACCGCGAACGCAGCCCAGGCGCAGGCGGTGGGTAGTTCAGACGACGATGCAGAGTTCCAGCGTGCTGCGGACATGGTCCATCAGAAGGCCTCAGGTGAATGCCAGTCTTCTCGCTCGTGTCTTCTGGGCCTGCAACGCTCAGGACATAGAGTGGGGGGCTGTGCTTCTAAGTGCACCATGTCTTCAGCATGCCGGATGCTGGAGGGCCCAGGGGGTAGCGTTGGTCATTCATACTCTTATGGTTGCAGGTTTGAGCCCAGGGGGGCCCCAGAGCCGACCTCTGTTCCTGCCCATCCTGGCTTGAAGGCGGCTTGGTGTCGGCTGGCTGCGGACCCACCGCGGGCCGATTGGCGCCGGCTTGTCAGATTCCTGGCCGTTCGCTCCTCCTCACACGTCAGCTGGTTTTGCCCCAGAACCCAGCCTGTTGGATGCCGCGGCCTCTGTGTCGAAGGGGGTTTGCTCCTGGTCTTGGCGCGCAGGCGTTCCAGGCGCGGCTTGGGGCCCAGGATGCTCCACTGTACCGTTTGTTCCTTTTTCTGTCGCGTGGGGTGCGATGGAGGCCAGCGCAGCGCCCCCCATAGCCCCGCGCGGGAGCGAGCCCAGCTTGTTAGGAAGTTGTCTTGGCCTGCCCCCCCGGGAGAGCCACGAAGCCCCCTCTGTAAGTGCACAGCTGAGGTCCCCTAGAAGCAATCGAGAAGGAAATCCCGCCAGGACAGGACCTTCTTGCTGGAAGCGTGGAACGCCACGTCTTGGTCCTCCCTAGTGCAGTACTTGACCAGCGAGACAGAGGCCTCTGCGGTTTTCCTTCATGAGGCGTCCGCCGACGCCGACTCCTTCGAGGCCCGCGAGGACTCCGTGAAGGCACGCGGCTGGCCAATCTTACCAGGGGCCCCCGGGGTCCCCGCAGGGTCATCGCCGCGCGCGTCAACGCGTTCGTCTCGGGAGGCTTCTTGGCGGTCAGCATTTACCTGTGTGCTGGGGGCCCTCTGGGGCTCGATGGCCAGCTCCTTCTCGCTCGTCGTGGGGAGTGCGTGCGTGGGCTAGGCGCCCCCTTCATCATAGGTGGCGATTGGAACTGCGCGCCCCAGAAGTTGACTTCGAGTAATTGGCCAGCAAGGCGAGGAGGCACGGTGGTGCATGCGCCCGAACCGACGTACCGATCGACGGCCAAGACCTGGCGCACCCTTGACTTCTTTGTTGTTAGCAGAGCTCTGTTGGAGGTGGCGAGTCATGTTCGGAGGAATGAGGACACGGGCGTCAAGACGCATCAGCCGGTCACACTCCCTTTAATGGATCAGGGGCGGAAGCTTGTCCGATGACTTTTTTCTCGCGCTCCCACTTGGGTCCCAGTCCGAAGCCACCGGCATTGGGATGACCTAGTCGAGGCTGCTGAACGTAGAGGAGGCCCGGAGGCGTTGGATGAGGTATATCGTGCTTTCTTTCGCAGGTTCGAGCATGAGCTCGCGGCCGCCCTCGGCGCTGAGGATCTTGGAGTGCCCAAATACAGGTCGCGGAGCCCCCCACAAAAGTTCAAGGGGGGCCCAGCCCTGAAGAAGCCTGATGGGGCTTATCCTGTTGGGTCTTCGGTCTGGAGGGGATGGAAAAGGGTGGCCAATTGAGCTCTTGAGTTTTTCCATATCTCGAATAAAGGGGGGGCTTGGGGCGACGACGAGACGCGTCATTTGCTGGGGCTTCTGTGCGCAGGGCCCTCTTCGCTCTCTGCCCGTGCGGTCTGGCGCGGGCGGCTGCCGCCCTTGGGCGGCCCATTCTTCTTGTCGTCGTCGCAGTGGCGCGCTCTTTCTGTTGCCGCTACGAAGCCCGCAGCCAAGCGCGAGAGTTCTTTCGCGTTCGAGCGAGGAGCCACCTGGCGAGCCTGGGTGGCCGAGGTGGTCCAGGGAGGAACTAGGGGGGCCCGCAAGCGCAGCAGGTAGTCTTCGGATTGCCCCCCTCCCCCAGCCTCCAAGGGGGGCCCCCACTTGGGCCCCGAGACCAGACCGATGGGCTTCTCAGCCACTGGGAAGAAGTCTGGGAACCGGTTCAGAGCGCATCTGGCTTCCCCGAGCCCATCGGACAAATGACCAGCCTTCTTCAGAGCTAGGCCCAGGTGCGATGCGTTTCCATTGACAGCATGCGCCTCCGGGCCCATGGACCTGATGCGATCGGAAAGGCGGCCATGTCTTTCAAGAAGTACACTGCCCTGGGCACTGACACTGGGCATCCTAGGCCTCTTGCGTCGGCTTCTGACGGTGCGCTGCGTTGCCTTGCCCTCCTATGGAGATGGCAAGAGTGCGAGGGCTTGTTTGGTGCCCCGATCGCCGGCGCCCCGCTGGTGCAGCTGGCCGAGCCAGGTGGGGCTTTCCGACCCATCGGCGCCGAGACAGGCATCAGCAGGGCGTTCCAGAAGTTGCCCGGGCATGAGGCGGTGTCTTGGGAGGGGCAGCGCCCCAGAAGCCACCGCTATGGGGCCAAGGGTAAATCTTGCGAGCGGAGCGTCTGGGAGCAGGGCCTTGCGGTCGAGCGCCTTGGCCTCGAGGTGCTGTCCACGGGGCCGGAGATGCTGGGCCTCGCCAGAGCCTACGAGAAAGTGTGCCATTTCCTGCTCATGCGTGCCGCTCAGGAATGGGCGCTCCTACTTCAGATGCTGCGTCTACTTCTTGTCGAGCACCGAGGTCCGCGGTTTCACGGTCTGGCTGGCATTTGCTCGAGCTCAGTTGAAGTGAATCAGACCATTCAGGCAGGCTGCCCGTTCGCCACCGCCCTTTCGCGCCTGTTCCTGCTCTCCCCCACCGACAAGCTCTGCGAGCGCCTCCCGTCTGCTAGGCCGTTCAATGTGGTGGGCGACATCAGCTTGTTTTTTTTTCGGAGGGGCCCCGAAGCAGGTCCAGCTGGTTCTTGGGAGTGTCACGGTCTATTTCTGCGGGCTTCTGGAGGCTCAGCACCTGGCCATCCCCGAGTCCACGGGGCTGCTCCTCGTTTTCTGCTGTGCCCCGCGTCTGCGCCCGCCTTCGAGGCGGGCGCCTCGCCGCCACGGCCGGGGCGTGGGCACGGAGCATCTTCTTGGGGCCGTGGAGGATCCCCAGGAGGGCGTACCAGGAGAGGTTTGAGGAGGAGGAGGAGGGGAAGGAGGAGGAGGAGGAGGAGGAGGAGGAGGAGGAGGAGGAGGAGGAGGAGGAGGACGAGGAAGAGGACGAGGAGGAGGAGTTTTTGGGGGGGGACGGGGAGGGAGGAGGAGGAGGCTGAGCAGGAGGAGAGGAGGAGGAGGAGCAGGAGCAGGAGGAGGAGGAGGAGGAGGAGGGGAGGGGGAGGGGGAGGAGGAGGAGGACCTGGAGGAGGGGGAGGAGGAGGAGGAGGAGGAGGAGGAGGAGGAGGAGGAGGAGGAGGAGGAGGAGGAGGAGAAAGAGGAGGAATATGATGAGGGAGAAGGAGGTGGAGGAGGGGGGGGGAGGAGGAGGAGGAGGAGGAGGAGGGAGGAGGAGGAGGAGGAGGAGGAGGAGGAGGAGGAGGAGGAGGAGGAGGAGGAGGAGGAGGAGGAGGAGGAGAGGGAATATGATGAGGAGAAGGAGGTGGAGGAGGGGGGAGGAGGAGGAGGAGGAGGAGGAGGAGGAGGAGGAGGAGGAGGAGGAGGAAATTTCGCCCCGAAACCAATCGGGACGCTCGGAATAGTACGGCAAGAATTTAGTGGAGGCGTTCTATAAGGAAAATTTGCTTTCAGGCGGGACCTTTCAGGCATTCCCAATATTTTACGGACTGGCGGGCGCAGTTCGGGGTCCGGGAAAATGTAGTCGTGATGGGCACAAGCCATGTGGTCCAGGGTCTCAGCCATTCAGTCAGAAACTTGTCCCAGTGTGACCCTACCTAGGAGTTGGAAACCCTAGGACAGCAGCATTAGTAGTAACAGTAAAGCTAAGCTAAAGCTAAGCTAAAGCTAAGCTAAAGCTAAGCTAAAGCTAAGCTAAATCTAAGCTAAAGCTAAGCTAAAGCTAAGCTAAAGCTAAGTTAAAGCTAAGCTAAAGCTAAGCTGAAGCTAAGCTGAAACTAAGCTGAAGCTAAGCTACAGCTAAGCTACAGCGAACCCAAAGCTAAGCTAAAGCTAAGCTAACGCTAAGCTAAACCTAAGCTAAAGCTAAGCTAACGCTAAGCTAAAGCTAAGCTAAAGCTAAGCTAAAGCTAAGCTAAGCTAAGCTGCAGCTAAGCTAAAGCTAAGCTGAAGCTAAGCTACATCTAAGCTAAAGTTAAGCTAACACTAAGCTACAACTAAACTAAAGCTAAGCTAAAGCTAAGCTACAGCTAACCTAAAGCTAAGCTAAAGCTAAGCTAAAGCTAAGCTAAACCTAAGCTAAAGCTAAGCTAAAACTAAGCTAACGCTAAGCTAAAGCTAAGCTAAAGCTAAGCTAAGCTAAGCTGCAGCTAAGCTAAAGCTAAGCCGAAGCTAAGCTAAATCTAAGCTAAAGTTAAGCTAAAACTAAGCTACAACTAAACTAAAGCTAAGCTAAAGCTAAGCTAAAGCTAAGCTAGAGCTAAGCTAACGCTAAAGCTAAAGCTAAAGCTAAAGCTCCCAGGGGACTGGGGGAACCGCGGGGCGGGGACTGGGGGAACCGCCCGGGGCGCTTTCCACTGCCCGGCCCCTTTAGAGAGTAAGAACCCTTCTAGGCAGAGCCTAGGTAGGGAATTAAGGATCTTTGCCGATTCGATCCTCCGTGATTCTTGACAACAGCTTTCTGACTCAAAACCTCGACGTTGATACGATGCCCAACAGCAGTTCCTGCTCATTTTGAACAGGGCTCGCTGTCCGCGCCGCCGCGCACGTTGTTCACCGAGAAAGCCGCCTGCCCAACAGCGGCCGCTGTGAATTTTGCACAACATGTGTTGCTGGGCACTGTGCCATTTTTTGTCGTACCCTTTTCGGGCGTCTCAAACCCAGCGTCAGGACACGGCGAGACGGCCAGTTCTTCCGCGACGTTGGCCGTTGCGGGCCCGTTTCGGGGCCAGGGGCCGTCAGAACACGACGCGGGATGAGGAGCTGGCCTCCAGGATCTGCTTTGGGGCCGAGAGGTCCTTGACGTCGGATGTCCTGATGTTCCTGGGCGAGGGATCGATGTTTGGGGGTGTTCCTCGCCCTTGCTGAACCTCCAAGGGGGTCCTCGCTGCCATGGCTGGATTCGTTTCGGCATTCCTGTTCAGAAGTTACCCTAGGGCCCAGGACAGGGTTCGAATTTGAGGAGGTGGCCCAGACCTCCAACGTCTTGGAAGATCAAGGAAGGGTGTTTTTGCCGTTCTCGCCCCCTGAGGGTCTTCTCCGTGGGCCGTCAGAAAACAACTCGGGACGACGACTGGTCCTGGGAAGGGGGTCCATAGCTTTGGGGCCGTCAGATTGAACAAATCATGACGCCGGAGAGATGGATCCTCCGCTTCGCCTCGGCCCCAGACTTCCAACGTATTGATGAACACGCCGACGGTGATTTGCATTTCTCCGTGTTCGATTCTTTCTCCCCGAAAAAAAAACGTCAGCCAGCGTGAGCCCCAAACAGCATGCTCTTGGATACTGTGTGGTGATATATGTCGTGCAGCATATGTGGTGCAATTTTCCCTGCCGAACTTGAAGTTGCCAGTTCCACTGCTTGCGTAATCATCCCACCCACCCACCCGCAACTAGGTTTGCAAAGCCCATGCGGCGGCGCTTGTGATGAATACTTGGTGTTGGCTGGTGCATCCCTGCGGCCGCGCTAACCCGCGCATGCTCGCGCGCGCAGCGGCCAGCTAGTTTGACGCGACCGACGCGGCCGCGGTGACGCTGACCGCTGGGCACTTCCCAACGCGCACTTCAGTGCGAGTCCGCAACTTTGGCGGGCACGGTGCCATGGCAACGTCGACAACGGTAGACACGATGATGACAGTGGTGTTGCTGGTGACGATGGTGACAATGACGGCGACCATGCCAATGACGGCGCCGATGTCGATCACGCCGACGATGACGGTGTCCTCGCGTCGGTGATGAAAGTTTTGGATGGAGTTCGACATGCCCACGCGGCCGGCGCGCGAGAGTGGCCCGCAGTGTCTTGTTTGACACGGATCGTGCCCCTCCAGTGCGTGCGCAAGGGCGATCGAAGGTGCGCGCGGGAGGTCCGCGTGGCCGACTTGAATGGCGATGCTGAGAAGCCGCTGGCTTTCCTAAGGGCGTTCGAGCGATTGCGACATGCGCGCGAGAGGCCCGTTTGGCAGTATGCAGTGAAACGATTGAACCACCGATGGTTCTCGTGAGCACTCGCAAGAGCGCGAGCGCCATTTTTGTTGAAAGTTATTGATGCGTAGCCATGTGTTTTGATATGTTTTTTCTGGGCACGATTTTGATCATGTCTGCGAAACGTGCGGTTTTTGAAAGTTTTCCATCATGCGCGCGCGACGACGCGCGCGTGTGCAATTCGTGCCATCTGTTTGGGAAAAAGGGTTTTCGAAAACCGATGATTTTGGATGAGCGAGTGTGCCCGCATAGTACTTCTGCAGAGTATGAAGGGGGGGTACCAGCCTGCCGGGCATGGTACGAAGTCATGTTTAACATGGACCATGGGGCGGAATCGTGTGTGAATTGCAATGCGCGAGCGGGTCCCATTGAATCTGGGGGGGGGTACATTCATTCGTTTGTGAACGTAGAATCTATGTGGTGTAAACTACGTGATGCAGTCGATGTCGAGCAATAGATATGTTGTTGAACTACATGGGGTGCAGTGTCGGAGGTTGGGGGTGGATGTTGAAGTGGAGCGGAGAGTCCCCCACTGGGAAATCGGTTTCGGGTTCGGGTTCGGGTCGTGCGTGCGGGCGAAACGAATTTGCTTGAGCTGTGGCTAGGACGGGTCAAGACATTGCGCCGCCTCTCTGGTGGACCGACGTGGCTGGGGGTGTTCCACCGTGGTGTCCCGCCGTGGTGTCCCGTCGGTGTCCCGTGGGTGTCCGCGAGCGGTGGCCAGGGGCGTCCCGAAAAAGTCACGGGGAAACCCGCCCTGGCACGTGGTGAAAAAGAAAACGGCATGCGGGGACAAACGTGGCATGCAGGAAGCCAAGATAAATTCAAGACTTTGGAGTCTGGGCCCATGACTATTTCATTATCGTGAGGATGGAGGGTTCAAGGGACTGTCGGACACTCCGATTCGTGCCTCAGGGTACGGTGGCCGATATTACACAATTCACGGTTGGGAGTCCACCGCCCCATTCAGGAGATTGCGGGTCCCCGCCCGGAATGCCCACGCGGAGTCTTAGATTTTAAAGCGGGTGGTCTGCTCGATGGCAACCACCACCGACACACCGCTGAAAAAAAACATTTGCTCAACAAAGCGCACAGAGCAAATAGAAACACCCACGCTCCCGGTCTGAGAGGGTCCCTGGGGGCGTGTGGAGCCCCCCGCGGGGAGGCGGGAGCTGGTGGAGGAGGAAAAGGGAGACGGGGCGAGGAAGGATGAAGAGGAGACGGAAGGGGGATGATGGAGGTGGGGGAGGGGGACGATGGATGCGGCTCGGGAGGAACGGCATGGAATGTGTGGCTCGAGTGGCGCTTTCGAGCGTCGGCCCCAGTACGCCCCGCCTCCCTCCCCCCCCCCTTCGCGCGCGCGCGCACGCTCCGCAGCATCTCAGGCCCCTTGGGGCGGCCGTTACTACTGCTTCTCCCTTCCCTTTCAGCGGGAATGAGAAGGAGGAACAGCGTGCATCAGGAGGAGGAGGACCCGGGAGAATAGGAGGATTAGGAGGGTGAGGAGGAGGAGGAGGAGGAGGAGGGGGAAGAGGAGGAGGAGGAGGAGGAGGAGGAGGAGGAGGAGGATGAGGAGGGGGAAGAGGATGACGAGGAGGAGGAGGCTGAGGAGGGTGGAGGAGGGTGAGGAGGTTGGGGAGCATGTGCAGGAGGAGTGGGACCAGGAGCAGGAGCAGGAATGCGAGGACGAGAAAGCGGAGGAGGAGGAGGAGGACTTCAGGTACTTGACTTAAGGTACTATGGCTTCTGGGGCGTATTGAAGCCCGTTAGTGGGCCCAGTTTCTTGGAGTCGCTACCTTGTAAGGCACGGTGGCTAGATGGTGCGAATGGCCTGGGGCTGTGGTTCAGACCTCACGGAGCGAGGCCGTCCTGGGCCAGGAATTGGCCAGAGTCGGAGAAAGGCTGCAGGAGGGCCTCAAGAGGGCCTCCAGGGCGACCACAGGATTGCCCACAAGGAACACCAACAGCGTATATTGTTACCTGGGACCTTACCAGAGTAGCAGGGAGGCCTCGAGAGGGTCCCAAGATGCCCCAAACGGTCACAAGATGTCGCAAGGCAGATCTTCAGCGCTGTGTTTTTTTTATATCACCGTTGGGACAAAGCCCGTCCCAGGAATTTAGGACCTCGCAAACCAGGAGTTTTGTTCACCGTGGTTTTTGTGAAGTGTGATTCGTGCAGCTTGACCTTGGTGCACAACGGGCACACTCGATGTGTTAGGGGTAGAGCATGTGCGTGACGCACGCGCCCGAATCCCAGAGAAGCGGCAAGGCTGGTGTTGCAGAAAACGCAGGTTACAGCACATCATCCCAATGATTCCAAAATGTAGGGACTTGTGGGTAGGTTCTCTCATCGGTCACGCGGCTGGGACAGGGATTAACAAAATTGCCTCCCCACCTGGGTGGGGGAGTTGGAACGGTGACGAATGGAGCAACGAACATGGCGCGACGTTCGGTGCCACGCCATCTTTCCGAGGACGCGCTCGCATCCCCAAAAACATACGTGCTTGGGCCGTCGCAGAACTATACCGGATAGGCTGGCACGTCCAAACATAATCTTGCGAACGTGGCCCGAAGATATTTGAAGGACGGATTGTCGCAATGTTTGTTCCCAGGTGATTGCAACGGTATTGGAGTGGTGGTTGGGGAACCTGCCAGGGTCGCAGGAAGGCCCCGCGGGGACCCCGATGGGGCCCCAGGCGAACACAGGATGGCCCTGAAGGAAGATCTACCGCTTAGATCTTCATGTTGGGACCTGCTAGGGCCGCAAGACGGCCCCACGAGAGTCCCAAGAGGGCTCGAATACGGCCGCAAGGCGGCCCAAGGTGGGGAAACCAAACGGTACAGACTTGTCCCAGGGTGTGTTTTGACCAGAATTTCGAAGCGAATCCAGCGGTGACGGCGAGGGCCTCCCAGGAGGCCCTAACAAGGGAAAACGAGGGCAGGGTAGCGGTGCCTCCTCCGACAGGGGAAGATCTACAGCGCAGATCTCGGAACTTGCCGGGGCCGTTGGAAAGACCCAGGAGGGGCCCAAGGGAAGGTCCGCAGCCGCGTGCTGCGGGAACGCCTCGCCTGTCGTCGGCTGGGGACGGCCGACAAACCAGAAGATCGACGGGTTGCCGTCGACTCAAGCTGTGGGGACCCTTCGCCTGTCTGAGGATGCAATCACAAAGGAGGAGGAGAAGGAGGAGGAGGAGGAGGGCGAGCAGGAGGAGCAAGCAAGTCCATGGCAGCCGTAGTCTCCGCTGTCTGGCTCACCTCTGCTGGGTGAGTGTTCAAGCTACGACGATTGGTGCTAGTGTGTTCAATGCGCTACTCGGGCGAGCCTGCGGGACCTTATAGTCCATCTTGAACCGTCAAAGCCCTTCTTTAGCACGAAGGTGCACCGCACTTCATTCAACTCGCGCAGAGCTGAGGCGTAGAGCACTAGGCCCATAACCTCGACCTCGGGGCCGATGGGTGCGGGGAGGAGGCCCTTGGGTGTTGGGGGGCCCTCGAGGGCAAACAAGAAACGCAAACAGTCCAGCCGCTTCGGTGATGATGATGATGCTGATGATGCTGATGCTGGTGATGCTGGTGATGCTGCTGATGATGATGATGATGATGATGATGATGATGATGATGATGCTGATGCTGATGCTGTTGATGATGCTGATGATGCTGCTGGTGATGCTGCTGATGATGCTGATGCCGATGCGGATGCTGATGATGTTGTTGATGCTGCTGCTGATGATGACAACGATGATGAAGCTGTTGTCGCTGATGATGATGCTGCTGATGATGATGATGACGAGGATGATGATGACCAGGCTGATGATGCTGATGATGATGACGTGGTTGATGATGCTGATGATGCTGATGGTGATGATGATGCTGATGATGCTGCTACTGATGCTGATGCTGATGATGCTTATCTTGATACTGCTGCTGATGATGTGGATGATCATGTTGCTGACAATAATGATGCTGATGACAATGATGCTGATGGCAATGCTGATGATGCTGATGCTGATGATGATGCTGGTGATTAGGAGGCTGCTGTTTATGATGCTGATGATGGCCATGATGGTGATGCTGCTGCTGCTGCTGCTGCTGCTGATGATGATGATGATGATGATGATGATGATGATGATGATGCCGCTGATGCTGATGCTGCTGCTGATGATGATAATGCTGCTGATGATGAAGAGGAGAAGGAGGAGGAGGAGGAGGAGGAGGAGGAGGAGGATGGAAGTGAAACGGCCTTGTAGGCGCCTTGCCGCCTTTGGTGAGACCATAGTTCTGGTGTAATGCCATGGTGTATCATTCGAAGGCATGACGTGTCCTGCCTCGAGTGGGAAGGTTCAGCTTGACACTCGTGCTCGATGCGGCAATGCAGCCAGAGGAGATAAATTTGAAGACCCCTGAAGGCGCATGCTGGACTGTGGGACAGACCAAAAATATTCCCCTGGTTTGTTCTGCCGCCGCTGCGGCTGGGACCCTTTGGAGCCCACTCGGATCTCTCCAGTGGACTGGGGGGCGTGGTCAGAGGCCTCAGCGATTGTGCCTTCGCATATGTGGCTTTCTCCATCATTCCCGGCATTTCTGCACCGACCGGATAGGAGGAGGACGGGACGAGGTGGAGGAGAAGGGGAGGAGGAGGAGGAGGAGGAAGAGGAGGAGGACGAGGAGGATGACGGGGTGGGAAGGGGGGAGGAGTAGGATGATACTTAGGAGCAGTAGGAGGAGGATGAGGAGGAGAGGAGGAGGAGGAGGAGGAGGAGGAGGAGGAGGAGGAGGAGGAGGAGGAGGAGGAGGAGGAGGAGGAGGAGGAGGAGGAGGAGGAGGAGGGGACCGAGCAGGTGGTCGATGAAGAAGTGGAGAAATAGGAGGATTCAGATGATGTGGAGGATGGTAAGGATAAAACTGAGGGAGAGGATGACAAGCTGGGTGCGCTCGAGCCATATCTGACATCCTACCCATTCTACCCATCCTTTCCCATTGCGCTGTGTGCTCTCTGACCGCCATCGTGTGTTATAGCGAACCTGTAACCCCAGGGATGGTCCCATCGCGCCGTGAGCAATCGGGAAAAGGCGAGCCGTGTACCTTGGAGGAGGAGTTGGCGGACGAGCAGGAGGAGGAGCAGGAGAACGAGGAATGGGGAGGACGAGGACGACCAGCAGCAGAAGCGGCAGGAGCTGGAGTGAAAGAAGCGGGAGGAGCAGGCGGACCAGGGGACGGCGGAGGAGGGGGAGTGATGGAGGCGACATCGATGAAGAAGGACTCGGATCCAGACAAGCGGCCCGCGCTGTGGCGAGGGGGCCATTCTGAACGAGGGGAGCAAAGAGGAGGAATAGGAGGAGGAGGAGGAGGAGGAGAAGGCGGAGGAGGAGGAGGAGGAGGACGAGGAGAAGGAGCAGGAGGAGCAGGAGTAGCAGTGGGAGCAGGAGGAGCAGGAGGCGCAGGATGTGGATGATGATGATGATGATGATGCTGATGATGATGATGATGATGATGATGATGATGATGCTGATGCTGATGCTGATGCTGCTGCTGATGATGATGACGATGACGATGACGATGATGATGATGGTGATGATGGTGATGATGATGGTGATGGTGATGGTGATGTTGATGATTATAATGATGATGATGATGATGATGATGATGATGATGATGATGATGATGATGCTGATGATGATGATGATGACGATGATGATGATGATGACGATGATGCTGATGCTGCTGATGATGATGATGGATGATGATGATGGTGATGAATATCATGATGATGATGATGATGATGATGATGATGATGATGCTGATGATGATGATGATGCTGATGCTGATGCTGATGATGATGATGACGATGATGATGATGATGGTGATGGTGATGGTGATGGTGATGGTGATGGTGGCGATGATGATGCTGCTGATGATGATGATGATGATGATGATGATGATGATGATGATGATGATGAGGAGGAGGAGGAGGAGGAGGAGGAGGAGGAGCAGGGGGAGAAGGTGGAGGAGGAGGAGGAGAAGGAGGAGGAAGTGGGAGGATTGGATAGCAGGATTGTGAGGAAGAGTAGGAGCCAGCGGCTACGAATGCAGCCAAGTGGGCTCCACCAGAGCAAGCGAGGAGAGGCGACGACGACGACGACGAAGAACTGAATGGAGCACAGGGCGCCTGGCCCGCCCTCAGCGGCGCCCGCCGCGGCTCTCTGTGTGCCGCCCCCGCTGCCGGAAGGGTCAGGAGCACCGCCGGGGCCTTCCTCCCCGCTCCCTCCCTCTCCCTCCCGCTCTATTTCTCCTCTCTCTCTCTCTCCTCCTCCTCCTCCTCCGCCTCCTCCTCTTCTCCTCCTCCGCCTCCTCCTCCTCTCCTCCTCTCTCTTCTTCTCTTCTCCTCTTCTCCTCTTCTCCTCTTCTCCCCTCCTTCTCCTCCTCCTCCTCCTCCTCCTCCTCCTCTCTCCAGCTCCCTCCTCCTCCCCCTCCTGCTCCTCCTACTCCTGCTTCTCCTTTCCTCCTCCTCCTCCTCCTCCTCCTCCTTCTGCTCCCCCTCCTCCCCCTCCTCCTCCTTCTCCTCCTCCTCCTCCTCCTCCTCCTCCTGCCCTCCTCCTCCTCCTCCCCTCCTCCTCCTCCCCCCCCCTCTCCTCCTCTTCTCCTCTTCTCCTCTTCTCCTCTTCTCCTCCTCCTCCTCCTCCTCCTCCTCCCGACCCCGCTGCCCGCCGCAGCCTGGCCGGCCGGTGCCAGCCAGGCGTGTCCTGCGTCGTCGGCCGTGCAAGCCGCGCGGGGTTGGGCCCAGGAGGCTCAGGCACCGACGGGGCGGCGCGACGCCCTTCGGGCTCCGGTCGCCTCCGTCCGGCGACCGGCGCTGGCTGGGCGGCCGCAGGCCAGGGCGCGTCTGGCTGCGGCGCACCGAGCGCGGTCCGCTACTCGCAAAGTGCCTGCAGTCGACCCGCATAGCAATGATGGGCAACCTTCCAAAGGGTACCCTTGGATCCTTGCCCCTTCGGCCCATCCCTGGCGACTCCTGCTGGCCAGCCTCGCTCGAAAAACGCTGACGTGGCCCTCCAAGGCCCTCTGCATCCTTATCGCGCATCCTTCTGATGATACGTGCCGACTGTGCTCGCAAGCGCCAGAAACAAACACATGTCTTCCTAGGTGTATCGGGGGAGCGTAAGACCTGGGTTTGCCAGGACTCGGGTTCGCCATCGTTTTTTGACGACCGCGCCTCGGATTTTGACGAGGAGGAGTTTCGTGGGATGTCTGCAGCGGGAGGCCTCGTCAAAATGCAGGCTCGGCCTCGTCATTTTTTTGACGACCTCCTCGGGGATTTCCGAGCCCCCCGTACCCAGGTCTTACGTCCCCCTGAGTGCAGTGGATCGCAAGCCCCCCATCGGCGGATCCGGGCCATCTGCGAGCAGCTACCTCGAGAGCGAGTCGTGGGGCGCGCTCGTCTATGGCGGCAGCGGCCCAGAGGAAAACCGTGGGCGGCGGGGCCGAGGTCCCGCCCCTTTGGCACCAGGCCGTGTGCACGTGTCGTCTGGGCGAGGGCCCTCGAGGAGCCTCTCGGCCCATCGTGCGAGGTCCCTCACCACCCACCAAACCACCCCCACCCAACCAGAAGGTCCAAATTTATCCTCGATTTCCAGTGGGGGGGGGTCGGGGAACATTGAAAAAACACGTGGAATCCGTACCCCCCCCAATCCGAAATTCGGTTCAAATTCGGGTCTTCGGGTTGGGTTGGGGTGGTCTGGTAGGTAGTCAGTCCCGTCTCTTGGCATCGCCAGGACGTCTGCGTCCTTTCGGAGCGAGGACCCTCGAGGAGCCTCCTGGCCCATCTTGCGAGACTTCGCTTGGCACGGAGCCCGGGAGAAGCGCGCGGGGCAGGGACGTCCAAGCGACGGCAAGGGCCCTGGCCGGGCTCACGCGGCGCAGTGCTGCTCGAGTCCTGGTCCCGAGGCCCTGGAGGCCGAGCGCGTCGGCAGGCGGAGCGGCGGCGAGGTTTTTTGGAGTCTGAGGCACGGCCTCTCTGAGGGCGTTGCCGCCTCCTTTGCCTCCCTCCTTCTCCTGCCTTCTTCCTCCTTCCTCCTCCCTTCTTCCTCCCTCCTCCTCTCCCTCCTCTTCGTTTCTTGATGTGGGGGCTCGAGAAGTGAGACGCCCCGCACACAGGGGCAGACTTGCCCGAGAAGACGGTCCAGCACTGTGCGTGGCCGCAGTAGCCAGGTCATGAGATAGATGACCTTGCCCAGGGCGTAGAGGTGAGAATTTTTGCACCAGCAAAGTGATGTGGAGGAAGACGGGCCCCGAAGGTAGATTCCAGATTCCAGATGTCTTCTTTCTCTTTTTCTTCCTCCTCCCCGTCCCTCCTCCTCCCTCTCCCTCCTGGGAGAAGACTGAGGCAGAACGGGGAGGAGAACTCGTGCGAACACGATTGGGTCATGGTTGCCTGCGCCCGTTCGTGGGAGAGAAGAAGAGGAGGTGGGGGTGGAGGAGGTGGAGGGAGAGAGTGAGGAGGAGGAGGAGGAGGAGGAGGAGGAGGAGGAGGAGGAGGAGGAGGAGGAGGAGGAGGAGGAGGAGAGGAGGAGGAGGAGGAATGGGAGGAGGAATGGGAGAGGAGGAAGGAGGAGGAGGAGGAGGAGGAGGAGGAGGAGGAGGAGGAGGAGGAGGAGGAGGAGGAGGAGGGAGGAGGCGGAGGAGGAGGAGGAGGAGGAGGAGGAGGAGGAGGGGGGCACCTGCTGTGGCTGATGTTTGTGTTCCCCAGGCATGACCCTCCCGCCCGGCGCGCAGAGCGGGAACAGCCTCAGCAACGA
>CAUYUJ010016412.1:248824-258824 GCA_963575745.1 Prorocentrum cordatum | reverse complement strand
TAAGTGAACGGGGCGACTTGTGTTTTTTCGGGCTGTTTTGGGGGGCGCCTTTGGGTGTATGCAGTCCCTCCTTGGACGTGTTGGAGCCATCTGGGGCGACGTTGAGGCCCCATCTTGGGCCGCCTTGGAGCGGCTTGGGCACCGTGGAGGCCAACGGAGGCCGTCCGAGAACGCGTTGGAGCAGATGGGACCTCCGCCCCGCTTTGCCCACGTGCTTTGCCCCTGCGCCCCCCGCCCCAAATCGCCACCGCCGCCATCGCCGCCACCACCACCACCCACACCTGCCACTGGACCGAGCTTCTGGGGGGAAGGGCCTGTGGGGGGGCTACAGTCTCACACGCTGGGAAGGCCCCAAAGGGTGGGCGAATTGTCGACCCGGAGGTTGAGCAGATGTAACCATTGCACACGTGTAGGGCGGCTGCTTTTGAGAGTGGGATTGTCGCTCCGGACGTTCGCAGACTTATGAACCAGACATGTAAGCTGGTGTACTAGTTGTGCAGATGTGGGGGGCTGCTCTTCTTCAAAGCGGGGCTCTTGCTGGACAAGTTATGACCCTAGCGTGCTGCACCTCTTGTACTGCTAGGAGGGTGCAGACTAGTCCCTTTACCGATGGGGCTCTCGCCTGAATAGCAGGCAGATTGGATGATCAAATTCAAGGGGTCGCCTTCTCTTGCGACAGGAGGCCTTGCAGGGGCATGTGATGACGGAGCTTTGGGCGGGAGCGTGTGTTTCAGCATCATTGACGTTTCCTGGTTTCACCTTGGTCCTTCTCATGGTTCTCCTCCTCCGCCTCCTCCTCCTCCGCCCTTGCACCCTTCGGCACCCTTGAAGGCCTTCAGGGGCGGTCAGCGAGGCGGATGCCGAGAGCATCGTGCAGCCCGAGGCATGGGAGGGGGAAACAGCAGGAATAGTTACACGAGGGACGTTGGGAGGAGGACGATGACGATGATGATGCTGATGATGATGATGATGATGATGATGATGATGATGATGATGATGATGATGATGATGCTGATGCTGATGCTGATGCTGATGATGATGATGCTGATGCTGCTGATGCTGATGCTGCTGCTGATGATGATGCTGATGCTGATGCTGATGCTGATGCTGATGAGGAGGAGGAGAAGGAGGATGAGGAGGAGGAGGAGGCGGATCGAGAGGTGGGGGGTGGGAGGGAGGAGGGGGAAAAGGGGGAGGAGGAGGAGGCGGAGCGGAGGGTGGAGCGAGAACAGGGGGAGAAGTGGCAGAAATGGGCGGGGAGAAGCAGGATACTAGAGCAGTCAGGGGAGTGATGGAGGTGGGCGTGGGGGGAGTTATGAGGAGTTTGACGGGAGGGGGAGGGGGAATTGGTGAAGTGGGAGTGGGAGGGGGAGGGGGAATTGGAGGAGTTGGGAGGAGGGAGAGAGGGAAGGACGATGGGGAGGGAGGATAAGGGAGAACGGGAGGAGGATACGGAGGAAGAGGAGTTGGCGGATGAGGATGTAGGAGCAGCAGGGTCATCGATACCATGGCACACGGGTTGGAGACGCCTGGTAGTCACCAGTTTGCGCTCTGATCTGGGTAAGCAGGGGTCACGGCGAGGCCCTCGCACGCCCTCCTTATATTCCACCCCAAGGATATCTAAAGCGGGATCATTGTTTTGGGGCGCTTGCCTTCAGTCGTGCTGTGCACAGCCGCCGTTTGATCCTTCTCGAGAAATCCCTTCAAGAGGCATTCATACAGAGAGCCCAGCCGATAAAACAGTTGCAACGCAGTTCCATCAAACCAGGACTGGCCCCTCACCGCCAAGCCTAGTGGATGGCCTCATGATGAGGATGGAGGATTGGGGAGAAGGGGGGTGGGGGTGGAGGATGGAGGATGCAGGATGGAGGATGAAGGAGCAGGAGCAGCCCGAGGCCCATGACTGGCAGCCCGACTCGGAGACCGAGGCCTGCATGCGCTGCCGAGCCAAATTTTCGTGGCCGCTGAAGAAGAAACACCACTGCAGGCGAGGTGGAGGAGGAGTAGGGGACGGGGACGGGGATGGAGAGGACGAGGTGCAGGTCCATGTTGCTGTCGCCGCTGTAGTGGTTGATCTTGCTATTGGTGATGTAGGTGATGACAGCAACGATGGCGCCGACGATGGTGCTGTTGAT
The DNA here is from genome assembly GCA_963575745.1 of Prorocentrum cordatum. Taxonomy (NCBI): domain Eukaryota; class Dinophyceae; order Prorocentrales; family Prorocentraceae; genus Prorocentrum; species Prorocentrum cordatum. The sequence continues at coordinate 256,689 of CAUYUJ010016412.1, read as the reverse complement.
GTGGGCGGTATGGCGATCAACGTGTTGATTGATGGTGATGGCGACGGCGACAATGAGGTTGGTAACACCGATACCAACGGCGATCATGCTAACGGTGGTACCGATGCTGATGTTGGTGGCGTTGATGGCGTGGCGATGCCCGTGGTGATGACAGCCGTGCTTGACGATGCCGGTGGTGATGATGATGGTGTTGGTGATGCTGTTTACGTCGCAGCCCCACTCAGGACGGGTGAGTATAGGACGGGTGCTTCTGTTTGACTCCCCCTTGGCAATCGCGACCCTCAACGCGCGCACACCGTGTTTTTGGGGAGGGGGGGCCTTGAGGCTCAACCTCTGCCCCCACGGCCCTCGTCTACAAAAACGGCGCCCGACGGACACCTCGTCATAATCACGTCAGGAAGAGCGCTCTCGCTCGCCACTCTACCTCGCAATCTACGGAGAACTCGTTGTCTCGCCTTTCAGGGGCACGCTCTTGTCTGAGACATCCTCGCAATGTATTCACGAATCGTGCTATCGTCTGGGACGTCCTCGCACATGGCCCAGGAACTGCGCCTAGCTTCGGAATTCCAGGTGAATTTCGTCGGGGTCCCCTCCTGTCCGCTGCAGTTTTCTGCCCGCCCGCCCGCTTGTCAGGGCCCGTCCCCGCCCGACCCGTCCGCTTTCACGTTCCGCCCGCCCGACCCGCCTGTTATGGTCTGCCCGCCCGACCTCACTAGGGACTGCCCGACCCGCCCTTTGTACCTTATCTGTTTACACATGATGCGTCGTATGAAAATGGGGTCCCCCGCTGGTGTTACACGCTGAATGGCACACGCGAGCAGATAAGAGCGACCAAGCTTGCGTAGCACCCCGCAGTTGCGGATAAGAGTGAGGGGGCGGCGAGGACGTTGGCAGTCTGCGAGGCTCTGAAGAAGCCCGTCGCAGGCGCTTAACTTTTACAAATTGCAGTGAGCTCGCTGCAGGCGCCGATTTTTTCATTAAAGCAATGTGGGTGGGTCGCGGGGTGGGTCGTGGTTGAGTCGCAGGTGGGTCGTGGACTGGGTCGCGGGTGGGTCGCGTGTGGGTCGCGTGTGGGTCGCGTGTGGGTTGCGGGTGGGTCGCGGGCGGGTCGCGGGGTGGGTCGCGGATGGGTCGCGGGTGTGTCGCGGGGTGGATCGCGGGTAAGTCACGGGTGGCTCGCGGGTGGGTCGCGGGTGGGTCGCGGGGCGGGGCGCGGGGGGGACGACGCCAAACAACAACAAACAACAAACAACAAGAATCCGCATCGTGGAATCCCACTTCAGCCACGCACCTAGGGACAGTGAATGAGCGTTCGGCCCCCTCACTCTGACAATGCTCGTTGTTGTTGTTGGTGATGACGACGGTGGTAGTGACGACGGCGAGGAAGGATGACGAGGAGGCGGAACGTGATCAGGCAGTGCGGCCTGGTCGTCTGCTCGGGCTGCTCCCCGGCCCGCCAGCTTGTGCCGGCGTTCAGCAGTACCGAGCTCGTCCGCGTCTGCAAGGTCTGTGCCCATCAACCCGCACGGCCTGAAACCATCCTCGAGGCCCCCGCGTGCCGACGAGAGAGGAGGATGTGCAGGAACAAGAGCCGGTTTCTTTGATGACGGCCGTCAGTTGGGGGGGGGAGGGGGCCGATGACGTCACGTTGCGCGCCGGCGGCGTTTGGGAATGCTTCGGGATGACCTAAGACGGATAGCAGCAGCATGTAGGTGGCGATTTGTTCCATAGCGCTTGTGTGCACCACACCGCCTATGTACATCGCAGCAGCCGCGTGCAACACAGCGCCAGTGTGTACCACCGTGCCTGCGTTCACCATTGCGCCTGTGTGCACCACAGCGTCTGTGTACACCACATCAGCCGTGTGCAACACAGCACCAGTGTACACCACAGTGCCCGCGTGCACCACAGCTCTTGTGTACACCACGGCGCCTGTGTGCACCACAGCAACCGTGTGCAACATAACACCGTTGTTGTTTTTAGAATGTTAAGGAGTTCTTATGACAACATGGAACGCCGGTGGATTCCACATAATAGAATTGTTGGATATAGGATTCGGAAAAGAAACATTCTGGGGAAAGGAGCACCGCTGAAATCTACGATGCCTCCCGAATGCTCCCGCATCATCCTGACTCCTCCCATCTGCGACCAGAAGACTCCCGCAGACTTGGCCGTCAGAGAACCGAGTGGATTGATCCGATCGACCATTCTGCGGTGCACGCTGAGATGCGCACGTGCGCTGTAGCGCCGGCCCGCGCGACGGGGGGAAGGGTGAAGGAGGAGGTGGGGGAGGTGGACGAGGAGGAGGAGGAGGAAGAGAGGACGAGGACGAGGATGAGGAGGGAGGAGGGAAACATATCGCATTCCATTATCAGCACTTCCCATGCGTTGCGTTGAGCTGTCCGCAACAGATCCTCACTTGCATGCTCCTTTCACCTGTTCTGTGCACGCACGCATCGTGGTGTACACCAGCGCTGCGTTGCACGCGGATGTTGCGTTGTACACAGGCGCTGTGGTGTGCACAACCTTCGCGGTGCACGTAAGCATCGTGGTGTACAAGTGCGCTGTGTTGCACATGGTTGCTGCGCTGTATCCAGGCGCTGCGGTGTACACAGGCGCTGCGGTGTACACAGGCGCTGCTCTGCACACGGTTGTTGCGATGTACATCGGCGTTGTGGTGTACACGCGCGCTGTGGTGCACGCGAGCACTGTGGTGTACACAGGCGCTGTGTTGCACAGGGTTGCTGCGGTGTACACATTCGCTGTGGTGTACAAGCGCGCTGTGGTGCACGCAAGTACTTTGGTGTACACAGGCGCTGCGTTGCACACGGCTTTTGCGGTGTACATAGGCGCTGTGGTGTACAAGCGCGCTGTGGTTCACGCGAGTACTGTGGTGTGCACAGGCGCTGCTGTGTTGCAGGTCGCCACCTACATGCTGCTCCTATTTGGCCGCGGTCATACCTAGGCATTCCTTGACGCCGCCGGCGCGGAACGTGACGTGATCTGGGGGGGGGCTGGGCCCGATGACGGCCGCTATCCCGGAAAGTGAAAAAAGCAGGTCCCAAAGGGGGGCATAAGGAGGAGGAGGAGGAGGAGGAGGAGGCGGAGGCGGAGGAGGAGGAGGAGGAGGAGAAGGATGAGGTTGGAGGAGGAATATGCTTGGGAGGAGGAGGATGATGAGGAGGAAAGAGGAGGAGGAGGAGGAGGAGGAGGAGGAGGAGGAGGAGGAGGAGGAGGAGGAGGAGGAGGAGGAGGAGGAGGGGGAGGAGGAGGAGGAGGACGGAGTGACGACGGCGGCGACGCCGACGCCGACGCCGACGACGACATCCCCGCAAGAATCACGCTCTGGACCTCTTCCAGGGAGCGCTCCGACCAGCATTTCGCGGAGAATCCAGCCGGGGCCACGAGACGCCTCCAGGAGGCCCGAAGCTGTCGAAGCTCGACGGCCGCGGATGCGGCGACGGCGACGGCGACGTCGGCGACAACGACGGCGGTGGCGGCGACGACGACGGCAGCGGCCGGCGCCCGCCGAGGGCGCGCCCGAGGGCAGCACCTCGCCCGCCGCGGGCGCGGAGGGGGCCCCGGCAGGCCCGTCGGCGACGCGGCAGCTGGCGCCCATAGGCGCGCGCGCTCGGCGGTCGACGTTGCCGTCGCCGTCGCCGTCGCCGTCGTCGTCGTCGTCGTCGTCGTCGTCGCCGTCGCCGTCGCCGTCGTCGTCGTCGTCGTCGTCGTCGTCGTCGTCGTCGTCGTCGTCGTCGTCGTCGTCGTCGTCCCCCCTCCCCTGCTCGCCCTCCCACTTCTCCCTCACCTCGCATCCCCCTCCTCCCCCTCCCATTTCTCCCTCCCACCTCCGTCTCCTCCTCCTCCTCCTCCTCCCTCCTCCGTTCGCGGGATGGGGGAGAGGAGGGAAGGGAAGGGGGAGGGAGACAGGAGGAAGAGGAGGAGAAGCAGGAGAAGGAGGAGGAGGGGACGGGGAAAGGGAGGGAGGGATGATGATGATGCTGATGATGACGATGATGCTCATAATGATGCTGCTGATGATGCTGCTGCTGCTGATGATGATTACGATGCTGATGCTGTGGATGATGAGGAGGAGAAGGATGGGGATGAGGACGAGGATGAGGATGAGACTGATAAGGAAGAGGAGGAGGATGAGGATGATCCTGATTATGATACTGGTGGTGGCGATGCTGCTGCTGATGACGATGATGGTGGTGGTGATGATGATGCTGCTGCGGATGATGATGCTGATGATGATGATGCTGCTGATGACTATTTTGATGGGGATGATGGCGATACTGCTGATGATGTTGATGTCGATTTAAGTAGTTGTGATGGCGATGATGATGATGCTGGGAATGATGGCGATGCTGCTGATGATGATGACGACGATGAGATGGTGATGCTGATGACGATGATGATCTTGATGAAGACGATGATTCTGATGCTGCTGGTAAGGATGATGATGCTGCTGACGATGATGATTGTGGTGGTGATGATGATGCTGCTCCTGATGCTAGTGATGAGGTTGACGATACTGATTAAATGGAGACAGTTGCTGATGCTGATGCTGCTGCTTATGATGGCGGTACTGCTGTTGCTGCTGCTGATGATGATGATGATGATGATGCTCATGCTGCTGATGGTGATGCTGATGCTGATGCTGATGAATCTGATGATGATGATGATGATGATGCTTATGCTGATGATGATGCTGGTGGTGATGATGCTGCTGCTGATGATGATGCTGATGATGATGATGATGATGATGCTGATGATGATGATGATGATGATGATGATCATGATGATGATGATGATGATGATGCTGATGATGATGCTGATGATGATGATGATGATGATGATGATGATGATGATGATGATGATGATGATGATGATGATGATGATGATGATGATGATGATACTGGTGACGAAGGAGGAGGAGGATGAGGGAGGAGGAGGAGGAGGAGAGAGGAGGAGGAGGAGGAGGAGGAGGAGGAGGAGGAGGGGAGAGAGGATGAGGAGGAGAGGGAAGGGGGGGGGGGAGGGGAGGGGAGGAGGAGGAGGAGGAGAGGAGGAGGAGGAGGAGGAGGAGGAGGGAGGAGAAGGGGAGGAGGAGGAGGAGGTAGGAGGAGGAGAGGAGGAGGAGGAGGAGGAGGAGGAGGAGGAGGAGGAAGAGAAGGAGGAGAGGAGGAGGAGGAGGAGGAGGAGGAGGAGGAGGAGGAGGAGGAGGAGGAGGGGGAGGAGGAGAGGAGGAGGAGGAGGAGGAGGGGAGGAGGAGGAGGAGGAAGCGGAGGAGGAGGTTGAGGAGGAGGAGGGAGGAGGAGGAGGAAGGAGAGGAGGAGGGAGGGGAGGGAGGAGGAGGGAAGAGGAGGGAGGGGAGGGGAGGAGGAGGGAGGAGGAGGAGGAGGAGGGCGGAGGGGAGGAGGGGGAAGGAGAAGGGAGGGAAGGAGAGGAGGGAGGAGGGAGGAGGGAGAGGGAGGAGGGAGGAGGGAGGAGGGAGGAGGGAGGAGGAGCAGGAGGAGCAAGAGGAGGAGGAGGAATAAGACAAATCATAAGCATGTTTATAATATTAATAACAGTAATAGTAAGACGAAGAATACTAATAATACGACGAAGGCAAATAATAATAATAATAATGCTAATACTAATAATAATACTAATAATAATAATAATAATAATATTCATGATAAGAATAATGCGACACCGAATAATAATACTAATCATGATAATAAGAAGAAGAAAACGAATACTAATAATAATAATGATAATAATAAGACGAACACTAAGACTAATAATACTAAAAAGACAAATAAGAAGAATGCGAATCCTAATACTACTAATAATATTAATAATACTCATAATAATAAGAAGAATAATATCAATAATACGAATACGACGACGAAGAAGAAGAGGACGAGGAGGAGGAAGAGGATGAGGTGGAGGAGCAGGAGGAGGAGGAGGAGGAGGTGGAGGAGGAGGAGGAGGAGGTGGAGGAGGAGGAGGAGGAGCAGGAGAGGAGGCGGGGGAGGGGAACGGCGGATGAGGGGCAGGAGTTGGAAGAGAATGAGCGAGCCCCCCTAGGCTCACTGACGGGCCCGGTGCCCTCTGGTATCCCCAAAGACTTCGGGGTGTTGCGCCTCAGCGTGGTCGAGGCCAAGGCGCGGGCGGCCTCGGAGAAACTGCTGCGGTGAAATCCACGGAGGGTGGACGAGAGGGATAAGGAGGATCAGGGAGGGTGACGAAAATAAGGGGGATGGGGGGTGGATGAGGGGGGACCATGTCAGGAAGGGGGAGCAGGTAAGTCGGGGAAAAGGAACATGGGGAGGGATGTGGAGGGGGAGGAGGCGGAGGAGGGGGAGAAAGATAAGAGGAGGGGTGTGGGAGATGGCGCATGATGAAAGGTAGGGGGTGAAGGCATATGACAAGGAGGATGAGAAGGAGGCAGAAGCGGAGGAGGGCAGGAAGCAAGAGCAAGAGGAGAAGGAAGACGAAGAGGCGCAGCATGAGGATGGGGCCATTGCGAGGGAGAAGCGGGGAGGGATAATCACGCGGGGAGGGGCGATGGGAGTGGGAGGCTGGGGAGAGAGAGGCGCGGCAAGGGAAGCCAAGGGGGAGAGGAGAGGAGGGCATTAGGAAAACGTGGGCGGAGTGGGAAAGGTGGAGCTGGGGGTGATGGGGAGCAGCGCTGGGGAAACTCAGAGCGAGAGGACGGGGAACGGAGGACGAGGAGGACGGGGAGGGGGAGGAAGGGTCATGTGTAGACAGGACGGGGAAACAGGGGGAAGGTAAGGTGCGCGGGAGGGAGCAGGAGCGGAGGCGGGATGCAGGTTGGTCAAGGGATAACACGCTTCCTTTGTATCGTGATCTTGTTTCGAACTGTGGAGGCCCATCTGTAGGTGAAAGGCTGTAGCCAGGCGTGCGATGTGGTGTTTGTTTCAGGCGTTCATGTCTGTGGCGTTATTTGATGGATGATGTGGCACATGTTGGCGATGATTTGCGCACCTTGCTGGATGGCGGATGGCGCATCCAGTCTGGGGGAGGAGGCTTTCTGCAACACTGTGCACAGCTGTGCGATCAAACAAGCAGCTCAAGTCAGGTAAGCGCCCAGGCGCGCTCAATCTTCGCAACCATCGGAGTTTCCATCCTGGGATGCGCGCGGTAGGGCCCAAACAGGCGGCCCAAGTGCGGAACACACACGTGGCCGCCGGCAGACGTGCTGGCTCAGTTCCGCCGTGCTTGCGACGCTGGGGACGCCAGAGCGGCTTCCCAGCCCCGGCCTGGGCCCTCGCGGGAGCCGGAGGCACCACCGGGAGCCTCCGTGCTCCCGAGCCTCGCTTCCGCCGAGCCGGTCCGGCGTCGAGCACCCACCGCGCGGGCGCGTGCACGCCTGCACGGCCTGGCACCGCGCGGGCGCGTGCAGTGTCTGTGTGGTCGGCGAGGCTCAGGGCCCAGAAGGTCCAGGCCGTCTCGGAGCATCCGGGATCACCCTGCGAAGGAGGGAGGGAAGAGGCGCAGGAAGCCGAAGCGTGCACGCAGAAGGGACGTGCGGACGGGGCTGGGAGGTGGGCGAATCCGTTCTGGAGCGTTCCAGAACGCTCCCAGAGCGTTCTGGAGCGCTCTGAGAAGCCCGCGGTGCCCGAGACATCCTCCAGAGCCGCCAGATCTCAGAGATCCTCGATTCATCCGCACCCGGTTTCGTCCTCGTCCTGGCGTCGTCCCAGCAGGAAGCCGAAATGTGTGCACGGGGAAGGAGCGCCCGGGGGACGGCGAGGCGAGGACTCGCAGGGCAGGGGGAGGGCAGGGGGGGGGGACGCGCAGATTCGTTCAGGCGGAGACTCCGCCCCCCCCCCCCCCCACACAAAACA
>CAUYUJ010016412.1:206402-248724 GCA_963575745.1 Prorocentrum cordatum | reverse complement strand
TGGAGCTCCCTATGGGGCCACGGAACGTTGTGAGGTGTGCCGAAATGGGGTGGTGACAGGTGCGGGCGCGGGCACTGGGGCCTTCGGTGGAGCTCCCTATGGGGCCACGAAACGTGTGAGGGGTGTGCCGAATTGGGTGTGCGTGACGCATGCGGGCGGCAGCACTGGGGCCTTCGGTGGAGCTCCGTATGGGGCCACGAAGCGTGTGAGGGGTGTGCCGAATTGGGTGTGCGTGACGCATGCGGGCGGCAGCAAGGAGGAGGGGGAGGAAGGAAGGAAGGAAGGATAACGCGGGGCACCGTCTCTTCAAAACGAGGACCCAACACCACAGGATGGTTGGGAACAAACAAGCTCCCGCCGCCCGCGCAGAGGAGGCGGAAGCCCCGCGCTCCAAGAGAGGAGCATGCGCCTCTGGGCGGCGGGGGGCTCCGCGCTCGCGCCGCCCGCCCGCCGGGGCAAGGGCGCCATCCAAGGGCCGCCGCGGTGCCCGGTCCTGGCCGCACCACGGTTCCGTCGGGCCTGGCCCTTGACAGGAGGACTATTCAAAAGCAATCACAAGATAGGCTGGGGACGGTGCTTCAGCAGCGTTTTTGGCTATTTTTGGAGTATCTTTTGAATCGTGTTTTATTTTTTTCGTCCAAGTCCGCCAGTATGGGGGTCACGCCCGACTTTATCACAACGAGGAGGTCGCCTGCAAGTGCGAGTGGCCTCTCGTCGGAGTGGCCTCTGGTGCGGGCCCGAAGGAGTCCCCCGATCGCCGCGCGCGATGCGGCAGCAGCGTCTTGCGCGCCGTGGTCTGGCGCCCCCGCGGCAGCCAGGAAGCAGCGCACCGAGGTACCCCTGGGGCCCACCTAACGGGTCTGTTCGACTCAGGGTCGACTCAAGTTCGACTCAAGTTCGACTCAAGTCCGACTCCGGATTGACTCGACTCAAGTCGACGGACGCTCGACGCAGCTTGGACGCATGAGTGGAGCGAGTGTCTCCAGGAAGGTGCCCAGAATGATCATCCAAGCCACCCTTATCCAGGATCGCTCTTGCGTGTAGCCGAGGGGGGTGCAACTCGGGCCTCGAGGGCTGACCTGGCAGTCTTCGAGCCCGCCGCTTGAGGAGGGAGGGGGGTCCAGGCACCACAGAGTTCCAGCACCATCACCACTGCGATTTTCGCTGGAGGGCCTCTCGGGGGAGAAGCCACCGAACTCGGCATGAGCACTTCGGTTGTGGCTTTCATCGAGTTGGCCGCCCTGGGGCTCCGAATCGACCACAGCCGGTGTGAGGCTGTCTTCGCTGGTGCGACAGGTTTTTGCATGCGCTATACATTCCCCAGGGTGTGCCCTCGATGCAGTTGTGGTCGCTCCGAGAGTTTATGTTTTCAGTGGGAACCCATGCCAAGCAACACCCTGCTTGCCTCCAGGGTGTCCTGTGATTCCTGGGTTTCGATGGTTTTGCTATGGGATGCGTGACACTCCCATACGACAAATCAATGGGTGTATTGGGGTCTCAGGGTTGGGTTTCTTGTGGAAGGTTTCTTGTGGTCGAGCTCCTACTGTATTGCCATTCGTTGTTCCTCTGGGGGCGAGGGCTAGGTGCCGTGCCCCGATGCCCAGCGCCGTCGGCAAGAAGACGGCGTCGCCCCTGGCTTTCCGGGCTGTCAGTGCAGCCCGGCGGAGGAGAGGGAGAGGAAGCGAGAAACACGGGGACGACGGCGGACGAGGAGGCGACGGACGAGAGGGCCGGGGCCGACGGGGCAAGGCAGGAGACCAGGGATTGTAAAAGGACGATGCCTTGCAGACAAACATATCAAACAGCGGTGAGAAGACCACGCCGGCCGTGACTCGCTGCGCAACTGAGACGGCTTGGTGCGTAGGGTGGCAGGGCTTTATGAAGCCCTCACCGTTATTTCAGGCTCCCCGGCCAGGAAAACCACTACCAACCCAGCCGAATCGAGTGGCATGCGCACCTGGACGGTACGAGTAAGGGCCAGCCCAGGGCGGGCGGGACAAGGCAGGAGGGCGGGCAGGCGGAAGGGAGACAGGGAAGGCAGCAGACGGGGGGGCGGGGAGCGAGGAAGCAGAGGAGACGGGATGAGAGCCAGAATGGGGCGAAGGTCAGGCGATCGCAAACATGGATTAAGGGGGCGTGGATTAGCGAAGGGTCCCGTTTCCATGGGAAATGGCGGTCTCCAGACGCCGAACGAGGCGGCACTGGCCGCATTTGGGGGAGGGCACTCCCCCCGATCCATGGCTTCGGCGACCGCGCGCCCAATCCATGGATCGCCAATCCATGCTTGCGCGCCCCCGATAAAGGGGGCTCTGGAGGGGGCAAAGGGACAGCGACCGCTCGCAGATGGGCCAGGGCGGGGCCGCCCGCGACGAAGCGCCACGAGCCACGGGCCGAGCCCTCGGCCCACCCCCCTCTGCGGCATCTCCCGAGCTGCACGGCTGCGCGCAGGGCCCGCCGGGGGCTCACAGTCCGGGGCGACGACGCCCGTGGCGATGCCCTCGGGGCCGCACAGCTCCGGGCCGGGTGGCCCCCGGCCCGCGCGGCCAGGGCCTGGTGGCGGCGGACGTGAACTGGATGGGCAAGGCGACCTCGTCGGACCCGTACTGCGTCGTCGGCCTCGAGGGCGGGGCACAGTTCACCACCAGGGACGTCCGCGGCACGCTCGAGCCGAGGTGGGACGAGGAGCTCGCTCCTCCTTCCTTCCTTCCTCCCTCCCTTCCTTCCTCCTTCACCACCCACCAAACCGCCCCAAGCGAACCCGAAAACCTCAATGTGTCCTCCATTTCCACAGTGTGTGTGTGTGTGTGTGCGTGCGTGCGTGCGTGCGTGCGTGCGTGCGTGCGTGCGTGCGTGCGTGCGTGCGTGCGTGCGTGCGTGCGTGCGTGCGTGAGTGCGTGCGTGTGGTGTGTGTGTGTGTGTGTGTGTGTGTGTGTGTGTGTGTGTGTGTGTGTGTGTGTGTGTGTGTGTGTGTGTGTGTGTGTGTGTGTGTGTGTGTGGGGGGGGTCGGGGAACATGGAGAAAGCACATACGGAAATTCAGGTCTTCGGGTTAGGTTGGGGTGGTCGGGTAGGCAGTCACTCCTCGTCGTCGCCGGCGTCCTCCTCTTCCACCTCCTGCTATCCTCCCGTTTGGCTCCACCTACTCCGTTGTTCGCCATCGTGCCGTGCTGCTCTTGCCCTTGTGCTGTGCCAGGTACTCCGCGTGCCGCTCCGCGCAGTGCGCGCTCGGGATGCCCCCGGCGAGGGGTCGTCTTCTCCTCTCCCGAGGGGTGCAGAACGAGGGCGCTTCCTCTTCCAGCAGGAGGAGGAGGAGGAGGAGGAGGAGGAGGAGGAGGAGGAGGAGGAGGAGGAGGAGGAGGAGGAGGGGGAGGAGGGGGAGGGGGAGGGGGAGGGGAGGAGGAGGGGGAGGGGAGGAGGGCGGAGCCCGCGGGGCTCCCTTGACCCAGCCTTCCCTCTCCCGGGGCGCTCCGCCGGCCGCCCCCCGGGAAAGGAGCTCAGCTTTTACCTGGCGCGCCCTCACGGCACGCTGACCGTGAAGCTGTTCGACAAGGACGGGGAGGGGGTGCCGCACTTCCCAGAGATCCGACGCCTTGAAAAAATCACGACGGCGGTTTTTCGCCGATTTCGGCCCCTGGGGGCCCTCGCGGGGCCTCGGGACCGTCAAAAAAGGACTCGGGATGAAGAACCGGTCCTGGGGAATGGGTCGAGACTTCCGGGGACCGCGTATTGAAAAAATCACGACGTCGGATCTCTGGGTTGCCAGTGGGCGCCCTCGGCAAGCGTCCTCGGGCAGGGGCGATGGCGCGGGTGGGGAGGCCCTTGCCCCCTCTCCTCCTCCGGCTCCTCTGGTGCATGGGACAGGGCCGGGCGCCCGGGGTCGGGCCGGGAAGGGAGGACCGGCGGAGGTTTTGAAGGCGTTCGGGCTGCGGGAGGGGGAGCTCGAGCACGTCCGATACCTCGGCCGCCTGTCCTTGGAGCGAGGCGAGCACGACAGCGCCGACGAGTGCGAGTCGGAAGCTGAGCTCGGTTGATTGGGGCGAGACCTAGCGTTTAGCGCAAGCCAATACCATACCATATCCCAGTACGCGTTCTCCAACTTCGTCCCCTCCAGCACCCCCTCTTTCACCCCCTGGGGTAGGGGGGCGGGGATGAAGAGAGGGAGAAAAGGGATGGTTTGGTACGAAGGACAGACTGGAACCCAGGTGAAAACGGGTCGTGGACCCCAGGGCTATCCCCGGGACTGGCGTGTCTTCCTGATGAGTCGTGCTTTGGCGGTGCTGGGGCGCGTTCCAGGAGGCCGAGCACGCGAAACCGGCAACAGAAACTGAGCTTTCCCTTGAATATTCAAATCCTGGCAAATACAGTGGAGGCCCATGCCAAGAAACACCCTGCTTGCCTCCAGGGTGCCCTGTTTTTTTTTGGGGGGGGGGTGGTCGATGGCTTTGCCATGGAAGCGTGACGTTCCCACACCAAACAATAGATGGACGTCTTGGGGTCTCAGGGCTGGATTTCTGGTGGAAGGTTTCTTGTGGTCGGGCCTCCACTGCAATGGTCGCAAAGGATGGCGCAGACGGTTCGGAGCCGGTAGCGGAGGCCGCGATCGGCGCGAAGATCGAAGATATGGGGGCCGAGGCGGGGTCATGGCGGCCACTGGGTGCACCTCTTCCTCCCGTTCCCTCTCCTCCTTCCCCCGACGACGACGGCGACGACGACGGCGACCGTGAAGGATCTGACGAGCAGGGACGACCTGCTCGGGTCGGCGAGGATCCCGCTGGGTGGCCTGCGGCCCGGGAGGAAGGTGCGCGGCCCGCAGGGGCTAGGGGGAAGGACGGATGAAAGATCGATGAGGTTCGTCCTCGATGCTCGAAACTCGATGCTCAATCCTCCTGCTCCTCCTCCTCCTCCTCCTCCCCCTCCTCCCTCCTGCCTCTCCTCCTCCTCCTCCTCCTCCTCCTCCTCCTCCTCCTCCTCCCTCCGTCTCTCCCCGTCATTATCCTCCTCCGCCTCCTCTTCCTGAATATCCTCCTCTTCCTCCTCCTCCTTCTCCTTTTCCTCCTCCTCCTCCTCCTCGATGAGGATCCTCCTCGATGCTCGAACGTCGATGCTCAAGCCTCCTCCTCCTCCTCCTCCCTTCCTCCTCCTCCTCTCCTCATTCTTCTTCTTTCTCCTTTTGACGTTGGGCATACATGAAGCGCGAGCTTGTTGCGTCGTGAAAGAAACACGGTGCGAGGCCTGAATGACTAAAATGATAACGCTTGGTTGGCGCAGCGGCAAACAGAGAGGCGTGAAGAAGTGGAGACAGACCGTGGGCCCGCAAGGGCACAGAGTGTGCGCTAGCCAGGCGATGAAGGCCCTTTCCTTTGCACCCCCCTCCCCTGTTCAGCAACCATCCACTCATCGATGTCCTTTCCACCATGTTTGGTCAAGGTTGGCAGTACAGAGCAGCAAGCATGTGCAGCTACGTGCAGCTCCTATTCGTCTACGGCGCTGGTGCGCTCGAGCATACACCGCGGCATCAAGGTGATGGTCGAGATACTGCTCGGAAACTTCCTCTTCCTCCTCTTCCTCCTCTTCCTCCTCTTCCTCCTCTTCCTCCTCTTCCTCCTCTTCCTCCTTCTTCTCATCCACCTCTGCCCATGATGTCACTTCGTTCATTTCTTCTTCACCTCGTTCTCTTCGCGCGCATGCGAGAGGGACCGAGGGAATAGGAATAGGAATAGGAATAGGAACCACTGGCGATGCCAATCTCAATGTGCAATCTCTCTATAAAAATTCCCTGAACTTGAAGCCGCAATTCAGGACATCCATCACGAATGGCACGGAATTTATCACGCGCGGCACGAAATTGTTCTCACAGTCTCCTCACATTTGCTTGCAGTCTTGATCTGTATTCTTGATGGCGCCCCAGTCGATCACCGCCGAACCGCTGGGCAAAAAAGGGGCGCCTGGAGTTCCACTGATCTCTCTGAGCTCCTGAGAGATAGCATCACGGTAGCTAGCAATATTGGGCTCTAACTTCACCTGCTGCATTCTACGTGGCCCGATGGCGGCACTGTAGCCATACGAACTGCACCCTGGGCCTAGACTAGGGGTAGAGCGACTAGTGTGAGACGTACATGGCTCAATCGTCCCGCCTCTCTCACAAGCGCTGATCCCTGAGCTGTAGCTAGGGTAGAAGTCATCTGGCTCCATCTTCACCTGTGCTCCATTCTCGGGTCTGCAGCTGTCGACGTTAGACTTGGTCGTCGCAGCACTCCCCCCGCTCTCGTCTCTGTAGCTGATGGCGTTGGGCTCGTGCTTCGCCTCCGCCCTTGCCAACGTACAAGACTCCATGTCGTTGTAGCTGATGACATTGGGCTTGTGCTTCGCCTCCGCCACTAAGCGCCGTACAAGACTTCGCGGGGAGTCGTCGTCGTTGTAGCTGATGGCATTGGGCTCGTGCGTCGCCCCCACCGCTGCCAAAGTGCAAGACTCCACGTCGTTGCAGCTGATGACATTGGGGTCGTGCTTCACCTCCGCCACTAGCGCCGTACAAGACTGCGCGGGATCGACGTCGTCGTTGTAGCTGATGGCATTGGGCTCGTGCTTCGCCTCCGCCGTTGCCACCGTGCAAGACTTCACGTCGTCGCAGCTGATGACATTGGGCTCGTGCTTTGCGTCCCCAACCACCGCCGTACAAGACTTCGCGGGATCGTCGCCGTTGTAGCTGATGGCGTTGGGCTCGTGCTTCGCCTCCGCCACTGCCACCGTACAAGACTCCTCGTCGTTGTAGCTGATGGCATTGGGTTCGTGCTTCGCCTTCGCCCAAGACCAGTACCAAGCGTCATAACTGTCTATCTTCCACTTCAATGTCGCAATCTCTGTATACAAGCGTCTAATGAGGTTATCTGCTGAGATCCTTGCGTGCTGTCTGCGCATCTTCCGGTCTGTCGTGCTCCCCTTCACCGTATTGCGCCCCTCGCGGGCGCGTCCCGTAGCTTCCATTGGAGAAATTTGCCTCGATCTTTGCCACCCTGTAGAATTGCTTACGTTCTCACTCAGGTGCCACAAGCACGGCGCGATGAGCCGCCGAGGCAGGAACCATGGGCACGGTTGGAGCCAAAATGGTCGGCGCGCCCAGGGCCCCCTTGTGCTTGCAGAGAGAGGGACCGAGGGAGGGAGGGGGTGAGGGAGGGAGAGAGGGGGAGGATAAGGAAGCGGAGGAGGAGGAGGAGGAGGAGGAGGAGGAGGAGGAGGAGGAGGAGAGGAGGAGGAGGAGGAGGAGGAGGAGGAGGAGGAGGAGGAGGAGGAGGAGGAGTAGGAACAAGAGGAGGAGGCGGAGGAGGAGGAGGAGGAGGAGGAGGAGGAGGAGGAGGAGGCGGAGGAGGAGGAGGAGGGTCGAGGTTCGAGCCTGGAGGGCTTGGGAGGCAGTCTGCGTCGAGGCTGCAGCCGTCCTCGTTTCCAGGCCCTCAGGCCGCAGCACCCCACGCCACGTGCGCCTCCGCCCGTGGGCTTTCCTCCGGCCATCGCGACTGAGAGGCGGGCCGGAGCTCCACGCCGCAGCCACCACGAGGGCCCCAAGAAAGTCCCAAGAGGGGCAGCACGAACTGACGTCTCGAGCCTTTCACGCTCATGGCCCGAGAAGCCCCCCAGAGGGACTCCCGAGGCACGCCCCCAAGAGGCCTCCAAGATGCCCCCAAGAAGCTCACACGAGGCCTCCCTCCGGCGTTGCTCGCAGGCGCGCCGCCGCGCGCCCACGCCCGCGCCCTGAGGCGCACTGGGCCCCGAGGCGCTACCAGCATGCTCGGCGCTCGGGCCAATTCTGGGCACTCGCCGGGCAGATGCCCGAGGCCAGCGCCAGATGCTGCGGCCACACTTGGCTCTGGCCACCACGCTTCTGCGTGTACGGTCGGGCCCAGGGCTGAGATCGACGTCGCTTCGGGGAGGGCCCCCTCATGTTCTTCGTGCTTGTTGGATGTTCTTGTGCATCCCGGGGGAGGGTGCCCTCGAATGCTCGGTGTGTTTTGGCCGGCGGGGGGTCTCAGGCTCTCGAGGGATGTGCTTCTGCCCCAGGTCCAGCCGTACGCGCGCGGTCGCTCTGGCAGCCGACCACGCCCCCGGAGGTACCTTCACGTGCTCGCCCCGCACGGCGCCCAGGGGAAGCCAGGAGCAAGCGGCGGCCGCAACCGCAGCCTCTCCAGATAAGGGAGTGATCCCTCTTCGCTGAGCGCGGCCAGCTGGAGCCAGGACCGGGCCTGCTCCTGCTGCTGCTGGAGCCAATACCGGACTGGGCTAGGACGAGGATAACTCCATTCCAGAGCGTTCCGAATCGCTCTCAGACCGCTCGGGAACGCTCTGAGAAGGCCGCGGCGCCCGAGACATCCTCCAGCGCCGCCAGATCTCAGAGATTCTCAATTTAGCCTGACCCGATTGTATTCTCGTCCTGGCTTCGTCGTATAATTCCTGGCGTTTCCGCTGGCGGCACCGCCCGTTTCCGCGCTTGCGGGCACGCCCGCTGGGCCTCGCCGAGCGCGGCTCAGCGGGAAAAACCGGCGCGCGCCAGAAAAGGTGTGCCGCGACCTCTGCGCTGCGCGCTCGAGTTCCGTCGGGCATGTCCCCCTACAGGAAGAATATGCAAGACTAGTCGCAAGATAGTGAGGGAAGGATTTGTTCACTCGCGCTGCTGGTGCGCGCGGCTGTCCGCTGGGCCGTGGGCGCGGGGGCTCCTCGGCGCACTGTTGCTGCGGTGGCGCGCTCCGCGCTGTCGGCGGCTGCCTTCGCGGCAGGCGCCGCGGCGCGGCCTGCGCCTGCTGAAGCGGCTGCGCCTAGGGAGCCCGGCGACACCAAGAAGGAGCGACGCCGCAGGCGGCGGGCGAGGCTGGCGGCGCGGCGCGCTGCGGCTGGTGTTCCTCCTGGGGCGGAGGCCCCTGCCGCGGGCGCGGCGGGCGAGGCTGGCGCTCCCGGCAAAAAAGGTCGGGGAGATGCTCTTCGCGGAGGCGTTCCCGCTGGTGGGCCCCGCTGGGTCGGCAACAGCGACGGCGACGACGACGCGATGGGCGGATCCCTGGGCGACGAGTGGGCCGACGGCCTGCCTCCTCGCGCCTCTCGGGGCTCGCGGAGGAGGCGGGGCCGGCGGCGGGCGCTGCCGGAGGAGGCTGCTGCGGGTGCAGCGGCGGCGGCGGCGGCAGGCGCGGGCCTCGGCCCGCCTGCCGAGGCGGCGGCGGCTTCCCTGGGGTTCCCTCTGGTCGCGCTGGGGGCGGCGGGGGCGGCGGCGGGCCCCCTGGAGGCGGTGCGCGCCGCGCTGCCCGTCGGCGGGCTGGCGGCCCTGGACTCCTTCGAGGCGTGCCAGGGCGTGCGGGCGGCCGCCGACGACGTCCTGCTCCGCGCGCAGCCTCCGCCCTCGGAGGCGTTGCGCGAGGAGCTCCAGCGCATGCTGGACCTGGTGCTCCCGCGCTAGGTTCTCGCGCTTGCGGGGGCGCCGCCCCTTCGGGGGGTCTAGGCCCCGCTCCGCCCTACCCTTCGGCGGTGGGGCTCGGCCTGGCGGCCGCCGCGCCTGGCGCTCGGCGGCGTCGCTGGCCTGGCGGGCGGCGGCGGGCCCCGCCCTTGGCGCGGGCGGCCGCGGCGCCCTCCCTCGGCGTCTTCGGCCTCGCGTTCGCGGTCGTGGACGGCCAGGGCCTTCTGCTGGCTGGCGCGTCGGCGGGAGGGCGTGCGGAGCCGAGCGCCGCGCTCGGTCAGCCTACAATTAAAATAAGGTCCCAGTGGCACAGCCCGCCTGCGGTTCCCTCGCCCAGGGCAGCGCTTCGTGGCCCCATAGGGAGCTCCATCGAAGGTCCCAGTGGCACAGCCCGCATGCGGTTCCGTCACCCAGGGCAGCGTTTCGTGGCCCCATAGGGAGCTCCACCGAAGGTCCCAGTGGCGCAGACCGCATGCGGTTCCCCCACCCAGGGCAGCGCTCCGTGGCCCCATCCCATAGGGAGCTCCACCGAAGGTCCCCGTGGCACAGCCCGCATGCGGTCCCCCCACCCAGGGCAGCGTTTCGTGGCCACATAGGGGGCTCCACCGAAGGTCCCAGTGGCACAGCCCGCATGCGGCTCCCCCACCCAGGGCAGCGCTTCGTAGCCCCATGAGGAGCTTCGTGGCCCCATAGGGAGCTCCACCGAAGGTCCCAGTGGCACAGCCCGCATGCGGTTCCCCCGCCAGTGGCACAGCCCGCATGCAGTTCCCCCACCCAGGGCAGCGCTTCGTGGCCCCATAGGGAGCTCCACCGAAGATCCCAGTGGCACAGCCCGCATGCGGTTCCCCCGCCCAGGGCAGCGCTCCGTGGCCCCATAGGGAGCTCCACCGAAGGTCCCAGTGGCACAGCCCGCATGCGGTTCCCTCACCCAGGGCTGCGTTGCGTGGCCCCACAGGGAGCTCCACCGAAGGCCCCAATGGCGCAGTTCGCATGCGCCCCCCCCCCCCATCCACGCTCAGGGCAGCGGTAGCTCCCCCGAAGGTCCCAGTGGCGCAGTTCGCATGCGCCCCCCCCACCCAAGGCAGCGCTTCGTGGCCCCACAGGGAGCTTCACCGAAGGTCACAGTGGTGCAGTTCGCATGCGTCCCCCACGCCCAGTGCAGCGCTTCGTGGCCCCATAGGGAGCTCCACCGAAGGTCCCAGTGGCGCAGTTCGCATGCGCCCCCCCAGTACAGCGTTTCGGCCCCCCGAATGCGATACCCACAACTGCATATGGTTGGGTCCCTCGCCAGGCTCATTGTTCCCAACCATCCTGTGGTGTTGGGTCTTCGTTTTGAAGAGACAGCGCCCCGCGTCCAACCTTCCACGTCCTCCTCCTTCCTCCTTCCTCCTTCCTCCTTCCTCCACCCGTATCCCCAGGATGGTCCTGAAAGGGGCAAAGTGGGCGGCGACCATAGCTTGCTGTTGATCCCTAGACAGTTCTCCCCAGACGTGGGCGTTGTAAAACAACCTAGAAGTACATAGAGCGTCAGCATACTTGGCGCGAGTCTTGATGGGTAACCTTTTGGCCTTCAAAACCGTCCTACGAAGAGGCCCGAGTCCCGTCTTTTGCTGGGTCCTGCGGTGGGCCAACTCGGGGGCGATGCAGCCACTCTGGGCCAACATGGTGCCAAGATATATGTAGGATCTCTGGAGGAAAATTTCGTCGTCGTAGTGGGTAACATATACAGGGTCAGCAACAGGGAAGAGATTGGCCTTAACCGTACGAGCTCCCTCTCCTCGTGGGTGGACGAGGAGTGCGTTTTTTTTTTGTTTTGAAATTGATAGTCACGCCTCTCTGGACCGTGGCGTTGCTGATGGTGACAACCACGTCAGACATCGCCTGGGGGAGGTCGGCAGCACTTTGAACCACTGCCATGACGCAGAGGTCGTCAACAAAGGTGCTGTCCGCGAGACAGTCAGTCTCAGCGTCCTGGGGCAGAGAAAAGAGAGGGTCCTGCTGGCCGTCTAGCTCAAGCAGGTAGTTGGCACTGCTGAGTTCCTCACGAATTTCGCGCACGATAGGCGCACAGAGAAGGTTGAAAACTAGGTCAGCAGGCGAGCTGCCAGGACGGCTACCCGTGGTGGTACGTATAGCTCCTCGGGACCCCTTGGTTTTGAACCAGGTGCTGGTATGAAGATCCGCCAGCATCCTTAACAGGTGAACATTGTCGAGGCCCTCCAAAACAGAGGGTTTCGCGATGGTGTGCTCCAAAATCGGGGCCGGGGCCTCGGGGATATCGGCGGCATCGATAGCGTCAGCTATGTCCTGGGGGTCCTGGAGGAAAGGCATGGCGATGGGTCGGATAACTCTATAGAACGCCGATTTCAAGTCGATGAAAGCAAGCGCCGCAGAGAGGCCCTTAGCACAGGAGACAGCCGAGAAAGTGCGAACCATGTGGGTCGCCATGTCGGTCCCTTTGCCCTGGGCCCCACCCATCTGATTCTCGATGATGAGACCCGTGACAAGCGTTTTAAACAGATCCCTCAAAAAATTGTGGCGGTGCTTGGCAACATTATTCATAAGAAGGATTTGGCGATAGCTCTCGTGCATCGCCGCGCTGCCATTGTTCTTATGCAGATCATGAGCCCACCCACCCTTGAAGGCAAGAGGCTCCTGGGTGTGCGTGACCGCCTTTAAGATGACCGGGTGCGCCAGGCGAGCAGTCTCGGTAGGTGCGCAGCGCAACAGGTCATCAACAACGTCATCGGGTCCTCCAGCCTTGCCTGAGGTGGCTTGCGAGAACGAGAAACGAAGTTGGTCACGGGTCATCAGATTTTCGGCGGGGCAGTCGAGGAGGGGGGGGCGATCACGATTATCTTCGCTGCACTTATCGCAAAGCCCTCTTTCGGTGTACAGGGTCCCACCTTCAACGCCAGCAAAATAAGCTTGAACCGAATCGGCCACCTCGGCTTTCGTCTGAAGGGCTTTCCCGTCGGGGCCATTGCGGATGGGGAGGGCGCCGCTTTGGAGCTTCATCCTACGTCCTCCGAAAGCCTGAAGGTACCTAGCAATCTGCCATTCTTTCTTGGCATTTCCATCCTCGATGGCCTCGCTCATCTCGCTGACCATCCTCTCAAGGGTGTCAGTCTTATCGATGTCCAGTTCTTTTTTGTGCAGTCCAGCCGTGGCGGAGAGGAAGCCCCTAAGAGCCCCGTCCCAAGAGTCGAGGTCCAAGAGCTCCAAGATGGCCCAAGCCGCGAGCCTGAGCTCCCATAAGCAGGCCTCGAAAGAGACAAGGAGGCTTTGAGCCTCTTCACAACACTCAACAACAGGAGTTTGACATGGCAGAACAAGAGTGTTGGCAAAATTGTACATAGCTTGGGCTCTTTTGTCAGGGGCAGCACGAAGGACGGCCTTGTTCTTTCGTCTCCATTTGACGAAGTAAAGAGTGAGCTGGTCAGTGTAGGGCTTCCTCGGGTAGGCCTCCTGGACTGGGAAAGCGGCGGCAGCCGCCCAAAGAATCTGCTCCTGGACCTGGCTGTAATGTTTGTTGATGTCCGTCGACCATGGCATCAGGGGGATGGTGCACAAACGCGGCTTAAAAATCGCAGCTCTGTGATGATCTTTGGTAAGCTTGCGGTTATACCTCGGCCTGCTAACCTCGATTCGGCTGCTGTGATCTGGTCTGTCGTGGACTGCCCACGCCATTCCCAGCACAGTAGGGAAATCATCACTAACCTCCATCAGATCATCGAGATCACCCCACACTTCCTCGAAAACGATGGCAGGCACAAAGTGAGGTTTGACGAGGACATTGTCAATCCTGTGATAGGCGGCATTCTTCACAAAGGTGAAACCGCTGGGCTCAGTGTCCCTGCTCCAGTTGGGGTCAGAGAAAGTGGAGGGGGCGACGAGCCCAAGTTCGCACATGAACTGGTGAAAGCAAGTGCCCGATACATTCTCTTCCTCCATCCATCCTCCATTCCCCACAGCAGTGGACGACATGCTACCAAGCCTCGCATTAGCGTCGACCGACACGACGTCGACTGACATCCGTTGGGCAATCGCGGTAGTCTCCTCCCACCACCTCTGAAGAGCGCCAGTGTCGATGGTCCTGCTCTGCGCGTCCTGACAGGGAGCGTGCAGGACCATGAAATTGAAATGAAGTCCTGGCGCGCGGACTTGCACTACGATCCTGCGGATATCCTTATGCGTGACAAGAAAGTGGCTATTATGGAAGTACTTTGGGTGGCATCGGTGAGTCAAATACGGGAGGGTCAACGAAAAGCAGGCCTCAACCGCAAAGTTTTTCCCGTCACCTCCAGAGGCGAGGATGTAGTAACCGTCGGCGGTCTTGCTCCCTTCTGGGGTCCGAGCTTCTTGGGTTCCAAGGACCTGAATGCCCTGATCGTGAAACTTCTTTCTAACCAATTTGACATTGTGTCGGCGATGCTGTCTCTTAGCATCCTCGAGCATGGACATCGCATTGAATGTCGCGACATTGAGGGTGAGATCACCAGCCATTTCCTTGGGGGGGTCAGGCCCGCCTTCAAACCCAAGAGGCAAATAGTGATGTGGGTATCCCGTCGCGTATGTGCGCACGGGGGTGTTGAAACAGAACTGTCCATCATGTTCGGTGATCTCAGGATACGCGCTGCGATCGGCTTCCAGCTCGGTAACCCACGACCAGGGATCTCCCACCGCAGGGGTCAAGAGCTTCGCCCAGTCGGGGTCACGAACTTCGGAGTCCCTTCGCCTACGTTTAGAGAGACCATCAACTAACTCGTTCCAGGGATGGGCCTTGTGGGACGAGACATGGCGAAACGTGAGGTCATACCTCGCACGCAAGTCAACGACCAAGTGGCGCAACATGGCGCCGAACTCGGGGTGGGCAGAGGACTGAGCAGATCCTTCGGCAAACTGAATCGCAGAAGCGGAGTCAGACTCGATGACAAAACCATCAGCCTCGTGCTGTCCGAGAAGCCCGATCCAAAGCAAAACCCAAAGGATTCCCCCCATCTCAGGGGTCGTGCTGCTGAAACGAGTGGTATCTAAGGAAAATCCGACGGAAGAGAGACCTTTCTTGTCCTAGCCCCCAGAAAGGAAAAGGCTCCTGCTCTGTCCTTGGCCACCACGGCCATCGCCCAGGCCGCAGTGGTGGGGTCCTGTTCGTCGAAGGACCCGTCGACGAAGATTGAAATCTGGCCGGCGACGTGCTCGCTAGTCGGGCACATGTCCAGGCCAAGCTGCGCGTGGGCGTGCAGGCTCTCTCTGTTGACATCTAAATCAAGGTCTATCTGGCACCCTTCCTGTTGAAGGCGTGTGAGCAGTCCTATATGTCCCAATTTACATCTGATCGAGTCGGTAGGATCATCGCCCACGATCGCGACCTCGATCGGAATCCGACTGTCGAGGTCCAGGACCTGCGGGCCAGTGTGGACTCCAGCCCCCGAACGCCCCAGAGTGCCTGGGGTCAGCACCTCCGAACTGCCCAACCCAACATCGGGAGGAGAGGAGGAGTCGGGGGAGGGATCGTAGAAGTGAAAAGGCACAGTCGTGGCGAAAGCCACCTTGGACCTGGGCCAATCGAATTCGGCGCGGCAGCGCTGGGGTGGCGGTGTTTGCTCGCTAGAGTCTACATGCATGCTGCTGGGTGTCGGGCTCTCCCCATCCGACACCCTCTCATGGCCGTGTAGGCTCAGTACTCGCTCTCCGCGTAGGGATCCATCTGGGCGGCATCGCTGCTCGGCACTCTGTGATCCTCTGCTGTCTTGGCGACCGTTTCGATGTCAGATCGTCTCTGAGGCTTGCGGAAAGCTGCCATGGCCGTCCTCGACTTGCCCTTGTCGTTGGCAGGCCGCCTGGAGGATCCTGGCGCTCTCGTTCTCTGGGTGCGGATGCTTGGACTCCTCGAAGCTGAAGTCCTTTGACTGCTGCGCTGCCGTGGCCCTAAGGAGAACTGTCCGCCCTCCGAGCCGCTCTCGAAGGCCGCGGCCCTCTCCTTCACCGTGATCCATCCCGCGGACGTGTCCTGAGCCGTGGTCTCCATCAGCGGGATCGGGGTACAAGGCTGTGTCGGCGTCAATGATGGTGGTGATCTGGGAGCCGCGGTCGGTGGAGTAGGAGGCTGTGGCGTCGATGGCGCTGGGTGATGTCCAGTAGCCGTCGCCCCTGTCGCTGATGACCGTATCGCGTCTCGCATCATCATGGCCTCCATCATCTGCTGCATCTGCATCATCTGGTCCGCCATGGGCTTCAGCTGCGCTTCGACCTGCAGCTGGACTGCCTGCTGAATGCTGGCGCTGGACTGTGCCGTGCCTGCAGTGGACGCAACCGGTGTCGATGCTGGTGTGGAGGCCGCGCCTGGAGGGGATTCCTCTGTCGGGCGCTCGGGGAAGACCACTACGCCCTGGCACGGCTTGTCCTCGTCCATGTCCGTGCTGCTCTCCATCTCCTTCTGCTGCTTCTCCGCCTCCATGAGCTGGTGTATCTCCATCTTGGTGCGCTTCAGCGCGTCCAGCTGGTCCTGGAGGTTGTCTCTGACGTTGATCTTCGCCTGGAGGTGGTCCTTGAGCGATGCGACTTCTTTGTTGGCTGCTTCCACGCGCAGCATCATCCTGGCAATGGTAGTCTCTGTCCAGGCGCTCTGCTGATGTAAACTCTTCTCCGATATCAACATTCGTCTCAATATGGAAATAGATGTGGCCAGCTCCTGCACTGGCTCTCTCATGGCCCAGGCTAAGTTGTACCTCTGCTGGAGCAGGTTCAGCCTGGAGCGAATCTCTCTGTAGTACCCTTTCTTCTCCGACTCCGTGGCACGCGAACTCAAAGGACGATAGTCTGGATGAGCCTGTGCTTCTGCTGGAGTCGCCATTCGTACGTATGGGGCATCATTGGGCTTCGTCTCGTCTTCCCATGGGCGTGACTCCGATGTCGATCTCTGGCTCTTCTGGCTCTTGGATCTCTGGCGGCCCTTGTGGTTGTTGGTGCCGTTCTCTTTCTTGGAAGACTTCCAATGACCGTTGCACTTGACGCAGTTCACCGAGGTATTCCAGTTCTGCTGCCCGCATCTGCATTGCCATGCGCACGTCCATGGCGCCATCAACGGAACCTGCTGACTGGGGCTCCGCAGCGGGAGCAGAAAAAAAGGAATGCGGTGACCCAGGCCGCCCTGCCCGCGCCGTGGCACTCGGTGTGTGTGTGTGTGTGTGGCTCAAGCACTTATCTGCGGTCGCGCGCCACCGCACCGGGCGATCCGACATGGCCTGTCTGGCGCTGCGCCTCGCGCCTGCAGCCACCCACTGTCCCCCTCCTCCTCCTCCTCGAGCTCCTCCTCCTCTTCCTCCTCCCTCCTCCCTCCTCCTCCTCCTCCCTCCTCCTCCTCCTCCTCCTCCCTCCTCCTCCTCCTCCTCCTCCTCCTCCTCCTCCTCCTCCTCCTCCTCCTCCTCCTCCTCCTCCCTCCTCCACATCCCACAGCCTGTCCAAGCTGCGATAAAGCGCAGAGTGTCTGGCACCGGCACCAACGCCCCATCCCATGACCGCCCGCGGTTCCACCTCCCAGTTCCCAGAGCGGCCCGCGTGGTGCACGTCACGCTGGACGCCAGGCTGGCCACGAGTCGACAATGGTCACTGCGCGTGGCCACCCCATGAAGTCCGATGACTACATCAGACGCAGTCGCAGGGGACGCTGACACTATACTGGTGATAGGCTCAGACGCGTGTCTAGGGGGTCAATCGTATTTCTGATAGAAGCCTAGCCGCCTCCACGTCCGTGAATCACTGCAGCACCTCTCGATCAAGCCGCTGCAAGCCAGAACGCCCTCTGGATAGCACCTCCGTAATCTGGCGGTTGACCATACATCCTCTCCCCAGATCAGCTCCCACCACGAGACCAGCATCAGTCGTCGGTGCCGCCACTTACAGAGCTCGGATACAGTCAACCCGCATAGTAAGGATGGGCAACCTTCCCAAGAGCCTCCTCGGTCCATGCTTGGTCACTTTGGTTGGCCGCATACCGCTCGAAGAGCTTCGAACTGGGCGTCCAAGGCCCTTGCACCCTTATCGCGCATCATTGCTATGCGGGTTGACTGTACCCCCACCCCGTCCAGGACTTCAATGGGGGACTTCGAGCCTGCAAAACAGTGCTCGGCAGCGCCCTGCGCTCCCCCCCCAACAAGGATGCCGCGCACGGGAGGGCCAGGACGCCCCTGGCGAGAGGCGGAGTTCGGACGGCACCGCCACGACGACCCCGCGCACGTGCAGAGCCACCGCGAGCTGCGGAATGTGTGCCGCATGTGCGCGGCGCCAGCTCCAGCTGCCGTGCCCTCGCAGGCCCTGCGCGTGATATCTCACGACCAGAAGTCGGCGGGGGCCAGGCGGCAGAAGGGTTCCTGGGGGGGGGGGGTCCACGCTCAGAGGGGCGTGGGGCAGGAGGAGGGGCGGGGGGCAGTGTGGGGAAAGGGGAAGCGGGGAGGAGGGGAGGCGAGGGGAGGCGAGGGGGAGTGAGGACGAGAGCTCACGGGGAGGAGGGACAAAGGGGGGGCAGGGGAGGGAGGGGGGCGGCAGGGGAGGGCGGGGGCCGAAACGCGGCGGGCGGGCCGAGGCGCGCGGCTGGGTGCCCCTGGAGCCCGCCGAGGGCGAGGAGGGGCCCGCGGGCGCGGTGCTGCTGGAGCTGGAGCTCAAGCACTTCCACGAGCGCAGGCCCCGCCAGCCTCGCTCGGGGGGGCCGGCTTCGTCGGGTCTCCGGGGCCCTGCCTGCGCGCGCACAGCGAGCAGAGGGGCACAGCTCCCTGCGACGGGATATATCGGGCGACGACATCTATACATATCCACTGCTCCCTGGCCAGGCCCATCCTGAACCCAGGAGTTGTGCATACGCCCTCCTGGCCACGCCAGGAGGGCGCAGCGTATACACAGCTGCTGGGTTCAGGATGGGCCTCGCCAGGGAGCAGTGGATGTGTATAGATGTCGTCGCCCTAGGGGTAATCCAGTGTATGCCAATATAGCCGCACGTGTCGTTCACAGACAGTTGCAGCTAGATGTTGTTTTCCCCTATGTCGATGGATGAAGAAACAGACGATGGCCCCAGGAAGGTGGGCGAGGGGTCCTGGGATGTCTGGGTGTCCTGGTCGAGGGGCGTCGCAGACGATGGCCCCAGGAAGGTGGGCGAGGGGTCCTGGGATGTCTGGGTGTCCTGGTCGAGGGGCGTCGAGCGAGTCGAAGCGCCGGATGTCTGGATCTCTTCACGATCACTCCCAGGAGGACGGTGAGTTTCGAGGGTCGAGGTTTGAGGGTGGGGTCTCGAGTACATCTTTGACGCTTGTCCGCCTCTGGAAGCCTCCAGGGGACCTCCGGGGAGACCTCAGAGCCCCTTCCTTCCCCAGCCTCTCCTGCCCTGTCCCTTCCCCCCTCCTTCGCGCTTTCCCCCGTCCCCCCCCCCCGCCTCGCCGCCCCCCGCCATTCCGCCACCCCCACCTCCCGCTTTCCCGCCTCCCGCTCCGAGGCCCCACTCGCCCCACGCACTCCCCCCCACGACTCCCAGGTGGCCCTGCCCCTGCTGACACCTCACCTCGGGGCCCTCTTGGGCCGTCTTGGAGGCTCTGTGGGCCCTCTTGGGAAGCCTCTTGGGGGCCTCTTCGGGCGTCGCGAGGCCCTCTTGTGCCGTCTTGAAGGCCCTCGGCCGTCTTGGAGCTTTCCTCGGGGCCACTTGGGAGCCTCTTTGGGCCCTCTTGGGGCTCTCTTGGGCCGTCTTGGTCCTCAGGGGTCTGCCCCAAGGATCTCTGGAGGCCTCCGGGGCCGGGGTGTCCCCCCAATGAGGCCCCGCTGGATCCCCCTCGGCAGTGGAGGGAGGATGCGGGGAGGAGGAGGGCGGATGGTGGGTTGGAGGGGGAGGAGGAGGAGCAGGAGGAGGACCAGAGTGCAGGAGGTTTATGCGGCGATGGCGCGTCGGAGACGCCGGCGAAGGCGTCCAAACTTGAATCCCGCGCGAAAGAGCGACGCGGAAGCACCGAGGGACACCGTAATGCCGTTGCACCCGACAGAATTTAGCCTTGAACGATCGGCTCCGCGATCGGTTCACGGATGAACGATCGACGCGGGGTCAAAAACTTTTGCGCCCGCCGACGCCGCACGAACCTACCGTAAATTTATCTGCAGACTCGATGTTGCAATACACCCTCCCGTCGCAGGCTCCCGCCTCGAAGCGCCCCCATTGAAACACCAGCAGAGCTGGGCCGACCATCTTGACGAGGACCCCGCTTTGAAACATAATTGTCTTGCATCTAGTTGACGCGTAATCAGGACCGCGAGAATGCTCATACAGTTCAGCGAGGTGTCTTACGAGATCTCCTGTGCGAGGAAGGACCGCCCCCGCCCGTGTTGTTTTTACAGCAGTTTAAGTGTGTGTGTGTGCCCATGTACGTCGAGAAAAGCTTTAGTGACAGCTCTATTAAAACAAGAAGGGCCGCCACGGAACTGCACAGCCCCATGTGCATTCAGAGCTCGGGTCTCCAGACTGAGCGGGGTCTTCGACGGTACATGAGTTTTGAAGGTGGCAGCTCTCCATACTGCTGAGCGTGTGCTGTCAGAACATGAGATGAGGGCGCGCGCCGCCGTGGCTCTGGGGGACGAGGCCGCCGTCCGCAACTCCTGCTCCTCCTCCTGCTCCTCCTCCTCCTCCTGCTCCTCTTCCTCCCTCTCCTCCTCCATCCTCCTCCTCCTCCTCCTCCTCCTCCTCCTCCTCCTCCTCCTCCTCCTCCTCCTCCCTGGTCCTTCTTGAAAACGACCAGTGCGCAATCCTGAAGCTCTGCGCTGCCTCGGTGCGCACGTCCGGGGGGCGCGGCACGTGCCGGGCGCAGCACGTCCGCGCCCGCGCGCCGCGTGCTGGCTCCGCGTACCGGCCAGCGCCTCGGCGAGCGCATCGCCTCACGCCCACGTGTTCAGTCTGCGTTGTGAGCTCCCGAAGACGTCGTAATTCTTCGGCGGTCGTCTGGATAGGGCAGGTTGTGTGTTGCACGACCTACTCTCGGATTTCGCAGAGCCTCACAGCGAAAAAGAAGCAGTCTGCGTTTTGAGCTCCGTGGCAGCATGCCACGTGTTGCGGGCTGCGAGTCGGGGCAGCTCAGCTGAAGCTGCTGCAAGACTCTGACGCGAGCGCGCGCGCACAGCGCGGAGGCGGAGAGGTCCCAGTTTGAACAAAAACAGAAGCCGCCCTCCACACCGCGGTCGTGTTGCAAACTCTTCGGGCGGCGTCGCGCGGCGCTAATTTGCGCCGGGCGAAGGGGGAGTGAGAAGGAGGCGGCGGGGCTTCTCAGAGGCCATCGCGCCTTCCGAGAAATTGTCTGTGCCTTCGGGTAAGTCTCAGAAGACTTCGCAGGAGGCTGGGGGGCTTCCGAGCCTTCCGAGAAGGCCCGCCCTTTCTCGCTGCCCCCCCCTCGGGCTTGCCGCCGAGCTGAGGCGAGAACCGTATTTTGAACGAGCCCCGTCCATCCTTGGCGCTGTTGCAATCGTTAGGGACGAATTCTCGGCGCAGAGGCGAAAACACTATTTCGAAAACGCCCCCTCCGCCCATCCCTAACAGAAACGGTTGCAAACAGCCACCACGAATGTACGCGGCGTTGAGGTGAGAGCCACGGTTTGAAAACGACCCTCATCTGTCGATGGCGCTGCTGCAGAAGTTTGAGACGAATGCGCGAAGCGCTGAGGCCAGAGCCACATGTTTGAAAGCGCCCCCCCCTCCATCCCCAAAGCTGTTGCAGCATTTTACCACGAATCTACACGACGCTGAAGCGAGAAGCCCATTTTGAAAACCGTCCCTTCCCTTGAAGCAGTGAAGCTGCTGCGAGCCTTTAGGACGACGACGACTGTGCGCGGCGCCAGGGCGAGAGCCACACTTTGAAAGCCATCCGTCCTCCACCCGTGAATCGGCTGCAGACTTTTGAGATGAAGGTGCGCGGCGCGAAGGCGTGAGATCCAGATCGAGAGCGGCCCGCCCTCCACCCCGCCAGCCCGCTGCAGCTTTCGGGCTTCGGGGCCACCAGCGGCGGGGAAGTCCAGGCGAGCCGCCCCGCCCGCTCTGGCGGACACGTCCCGGGGTGCGGCAGGCAGGAGCTGCTCACACAGACAGGGGACGGAGCAGGCGGAGGAGAGGAGAACGAAGAGGCGAATCGGGAGCCCTCCCCTGCAGTCGCGTCGTCCGGCCTCTCCGCCCTGATTCGCGTCGCCACTGGACCCCCCATCAACGACAGGGGGGGCGAAGAACATCGCCTGTCGCGCCTCGCAGCCAGGGGGCGGCGCGCGGGCGCGGAGAGAAGCGCGCCTCGAGCACCGCGGGGCGCGAAGCGCGAACTTGGGTGACCCCCACCCCCCTCAGGCCAGCCACAACTGGGGGAGCTGTGGTCCTTACCCCCCTGGGGGACCCATCGATTTCGACACCCCTCTCGAGAGATCGTCGAGGCGAGGGGTTCCCCCAGGGGGGTAAGGACCACAGCTCCCCCAGTTGTGGCTGGTCGGCCCCTCTGCTCCCCCCACTGCCCCCGCCACCGCCCTCCCCGTATGGCAGGTTCGCGTCGTGTCCACTGGCGGCGACCCCGCTTCCGGCGTTCCACGTGGAACGCCGCTGGCGACCCAGAATGGGTGGGCGTTGCACAATCTGACGCTTTTGCGAAAATAGCCAACCGTTCAAGTTTGAACGGGCCCCGCGGTGTCAGGAGCCAACGCTGGGATCGGCACGACGCGAACCTGCCGTAGGCACCTGAAGAAGTACCTGATACCGCCCCCGAGCCCGCCGAAGACCCCAGATCCATTCGACATCAACAACATCTACGCTCCGAGTATGAAGCTGCTGGACCTGCTGTGGGTACAGCTTGGCGCCCCGGCGTTGTTCGATCTCCTCGACCTGCTGTTCTGGACTAACCCAAGGCGGAGGAGGATGAGGAGGAGGAGGAGGAGGAATCGCTGCAAACTTAAGTCGAATGTTCGCGTCGCTACTGCCAAAACAGCATTTTGAGAAGGAGCCGCCCTCCGTCTATGAAACCATTGCATGCTTTTCGAACGAATGTGCGCGGCGTTCAGGGTTGAACTAAAGTTTGAACACGAGCCGACCTCCAGTCTTGAAAACGAATTTGCGCAGCGAGAAAGCGAGAGTCACATTTTGAAAACGATCCGCGCTTTCATCCATGCAACTGTTACAAACTTCTGAACCGAATGCGTGTGGCGCTCAAGCGATAGTTACGTTTTGAAACTGTTGAACTGTTGAAGCTTCAGGATCATAAGTGGTGAGGAGCGACCAGGCGAAACGCCTGGCCCGCCCTACTGATCCGTCTGGGGGTGCGACAGGGAGGAGTTATTTAGAAGGGAAAGGGATGGATGAGAAGAAGGAGGAGGAGGACGAGGAGCAGGAGGAGGAGGAAGACGAGAAGGAGGACGAGGAGGAGCAGGATGATGAGGAGAAGGAAGAGGAGGAGGACATGTTGTACCGACCTCAGGCGGTCAGCCCTGGTCTTGGTGTCCTGGAATATTATGGCGGCGTGGTTTCTCGGGCACTGGCCAGCCTTGATCTTGTTGCGCCTTGCCGCGTACATGCTGTCCTGCCGGTCTCAGAGGGTATGGTTCGACCCGGCTGAGGTCTACTCAATCGAGAACGTCAAGGCGGCGAAGAAGTGCCTGAACGTGCAAGCGGGGTCAACGGCAAACCACGCCGTCGTCCAACTGTGGGACTTTGGGACTTGGGAGGATGAAGAGGAGCGCAAGGAGCGGGAGGAGGAGGTCGACGACGACGACGACAATGACGAGGAGCACGGAGGAGGACGAGGAAGAAGAGCAGGAGAGGGAGGACAACCCGGACAGTGCCCACTCGCAGTGGCGGATCCGCAGACACGGGGAAGTGTTTGTCATGGAGAACGTGAACGCGGCCGGGAAGTACCTCAGCATCGCTGGTGGCGGCAAGGGCAACGGATTGTCAGGGCAGACCCCCCAAAGAAGAGAGAGGGTTCTGGACGTGGCTAGGACGAGGATAGATCCGTTCCAGAGCGTTCCGGAACGCGCTCTGAGAAGGCTGCGACGCCCGAGACATCCATCCTCCAGACCCGCCGGAGTTCAGAGACTCCCGATTCAGCCTCACCCGCGTGTATCCTCGTGCTGGCTTCGTCTTCTCGGTGGAGAATGGCGGAGGACGAGGAGGGGGAGGATCAGGATGAGATCGGCATCGTGCAAGCGGGGGTGGGCGAGGGGGAGCGGCCCCTGCGGAGACCCGCCCGCGCTTTCCGAGGAGCTCTTTAAGGAGCCTCCTCGGCACCCTGCTAGGACTCGGCCACGCGCAGAGGGGGGTGCAGGGAGGGGAGAAGGCTTCTTATAAGCACCCCTGCTTCTGAGAAGCCTTCCCCCCTCCCCCTATCCCCGTGTGCGCATCGCGTCGGCGGCGAGCCCGGGGGGGGAAGGTGAGAGGTGAGGAGGCTCAGAAGTCTCCCCGCCTTCCAGTAAGTTTTCGAAGCCTTCCCCGAAGACGCAGAACAATTCCTCTCAGGAGGCGCGAGGGCTTCTGAGATGTCTCGCAGCTTTCTGAGAAGGCCTTCGCCTTCGCACAGGTGGCGACCTAAACGGTGTCTTGGCGATTTCCTGGGCCGGTTTCGTTTTGATATAGTTTTGCTTTTGCGGCAAAAGCGGATCCAAGACAAGACGAGGGAAAACGAAAACAAAACGAACAAGAAAATCATTATTCAGGGCGATCCCTGCCTTCTCACTTCCCTTCCTCGCCCGCCGCCGAAAGAGAGAGAGAGAAAGTCCACCCGCCATGTCTCGGAAGGCTGCCCGCTTCCGCCCCCCCTGTTTTTTGCGCGCTGCAGGGGGCGGGGGGAGGCGGAGGGGGTGCGGCAGGGGTTTGGTGGGGAAGGTCTATTCTTGAGTCGGGCATGTCCCTCCACAGGAGGAATATTCAAGAATCGTAGCAAGTTCTTCTGGTGACGATCTTTCGTGCTCTTTTGACTACCTGTGCTTATTTGTTGGCTAATTATGATTTTTCTTCCAAGATCCGCCTCCAGGAGGCCATGCCGGACCTGAGTCTAGTCTCGGCGGCGGGCGGGGGGGGAGGTGAGAAGGCGAAGGCCGTCTGAGAAGGTGGCGTGCCTTCTCGGAGGCCCTCGCGCCCCCTGCGATGCTTTCTCTGCGCCTTCGGGGAAGGCCTCTCTCGGAAGGCCGGGGGCCTTCTGAGCCTTCCGAGAAAGCGTTTCCTTCTCACTTCCCCCCTTCGCTCGCCGACAGTAGGGGGCCACATGCGAACCCTACCCCCACCCCCCACGATTTCTGAGGGGGAGGGTGGGGTTCACTTCGTTCGGGAGCTCCCGAGCGAAGTGAACCCCACCCTCCCCCTCAGAAATCGTGGGGGGCTAGGGGTAGGGTTCGCATGTGGCCCCCTAGACAGTATTCTTGGATTGCTCGCATCCCTGAGCTGAGCCGGCCAGAGGTCCGACCACCGGCGACCGTGTGCTGGAGGGGAAATGCCCACACCACGACTAACTAGTGAAGGCATTCCCTGCAGCAGGGTGCTGCCCACCCAATGCCAGTTCCACCTGCCCCTGGCTGTGCGGACTTGCTGCCCTCAGGACTGAACGTCCGCCTCTCCAGCAACCCGAAGTCGGAGCGCTCACAGTGGCGCCTCGCCAAGAGGCCAGGTGGAGCCTATACTCTCGAGAGCGCGTACGCGCAGTCGAAGTACGTGAACGTCATTGGCGGCAGCGAGGACAACGGCGCCGGTGCTTGGGGACGCCAATCGTGCGCCAACGCCGATCGCGGGCCCAGGATGGGCCTGGCTAAGATCGGCGTAGCGGGTGCCAGTGGCGTCCTCACAGGCGTGGTCGTATGGGACAACCCGTACGCGACCGAGACGCAGTGGCGCGTGGTTAAGCAGAAGCCTGGCGCGGTGGACGCGGTGTCCACTGGGGCCTCTGAGCATCAGGCCCCTCGTCGTCGTCACTGTCGCCGTCTTCCTCCTCCCTCGACTTCCTCCCTTCCTCTCCTTAGTGCTCGCCCTTTGTTTTGACCTCTCGTCTTCTTGCTAGTCGTCTTTCTCGTGAGCATTCTGCCGTAGGGGCGTATGCTGATTATGTTGTCGTCGGAGGGACATGTGTCTTCGACGTGCCGACGTCCCCCCTTCCTGTGTTGCTTGTCGCCCAGCGCGCCGCTGGGCTCTGTAAGAGGCTTGGGCCCAGCCTCTGATACACAGGAATCCTGCCTGGGGCAAGGTCGTGCAGGAGCTCCAGCGTCGTGGAATCGATTTTGCCTGTTTCATCATGGTGGCTACTGGTAAATACATGGGTGCTTTCTCGACCCTGATGGCTTACCTTCTTCCTCGACTGGGCCTGGACTTAAGTTCGTGCGTCGGATTCAAGATATCCGTGGACTCTAGCTCGGACTCGCGACGGCGGTCGCTCGATATCATGGTTTTGCATCTGCTAGCTTGCAGTATGCTGCGCAGTCCTATGCCCCTCTGCGTCCCCCGCTCTTCTTGCACTGACTTCGAAGGTTTTCAGTGGCTCATGTAGGGCCGTCGCATGGCTCACCGTCGGATCCTCCTTTGTTCCCTCTCTTCCCGCCGCATTCGCGTCGGTGCCCCTTCAGCTAGACTTGGTGGGCGTGCCGCCGCCTGTCGCGCTGCTCTCTCGTTCTTGGCTTCTGCCTCTGCCCAAGCTCTCCTGGAGGCCTTTGGTGGCGCTGACGACTGTGTAGTACAGCGGGGGCCCATGCCAAGAAGCACCCTGCGTGCCTCCAGGGTGCCCTGGGTTTCTTTGGTTTCGATGGTTCTGCGATGGAACGCATGACGTTCCCACCCTAAACATCAATGGTCGTCCTGGGGTCTCAGGGTTGGGTTCCTTGTGGACGGGTTCTTGGGGACTGGCCTCCACTGTACTGTATCGTCGGCAGCCGTGATATAAGGCTTCGATGTATGCGAGGCTTGACAGTAGCCTTCGAGCCGCGTCTCAAACGCCCCATGCTCCCTGTTTTCGAGTTTGCTCGCTGCAGAAGGAGACGCCGCCTGGATTGAGAGGTATGGTTTCTCCTTGTACTCGTCCGACCTTCGCTGCTCGGATGCTGCACTGCCTCCCCGCCAGCCAGGGTGACTTGGACCGATTTCTGATGGCATGTCGTAGGGAGGCCTCGAACGTTACGGATGCTGTGATGACTTCTGCCCTTCGGACCTCCAAGCAAGCCTCGTGCACCTCTGGCCAGTTTGTGGGTCACACGAAGTCTTGCCTATTTTGCCACACTTCTTTAACCGATGATGCCCTCTTGCGCGCCCTCCTGCCTTGCCTCCTTCGATGCTAGAATTCTTGCCCGACCAGTTGACGTCTGTCTTCTGCTGGCTTGACATAGCCTGCAGTGTCTACCACTCGTTTAAAAGTGTCTAGGGCTCCCAGGGGATATCGGCTTCGCCTTGCCTTCCGAACTCGCCTCGTGCAGCAGTTTCTCACGCAGCGTTCCCTGGCGCCCTTCATTCATTGGCCATCGGCTGTTCACTGATCGGGTCCCTCTCCCGATCGTGTTCGCTGCGTCTGCTGGTCGTTTCCTTCGGGATGTGGGCTCTCGCTGGCCCGCGGCGGGATGGCGCACCCCACAGTGGTGCAAACATGCTTTCTCCGATAGCCGCACCCTGCATTTTCTCCTTCTGACCTCCTTCTCTGGCCGCTCCTTGTGCCAGTTGTAATGCCCTCCTCCTCCTCCTCCTCCTCCTCCTCCTCCTCCTCCTCCTCCTCCTCCTCCTCCTCCCCTCCCAGCCCCCTCCTCGTGGTCGCCCCGTCCACTTTTTTGTATTTGTTCCCGCCAACTTTCCTACTTCTTCCTTTCCTACGGTCGTCACGGCCCCCCCCTTCCCCCCGTGATATATACACTGAGTCCAAGTGCACGCAGTCATCCCTCATTCCTCTTCTTCCTTCCTCTCGCCCATCTCCTGCCTCGCTCCCTCAGTTTTCTTCTCCTCTTCCCCCCCCCTTCCGTCCTCCCTCCTCTCCCCCTCCTTCATCCGTCCCCCCTCCTCCCGCCCTTTTCCCTTCCCTTTTGCTGCCTTCCCCCTCCCGGCCCCCTTCTCTTCAGCCTCCCCGTCCTTCCCCCTTCTCCTTTCTCCTCATTCCTCCCTCCTCGTGCCATTGCACTCATGTCCCTGTCTCGCTGCTTTCTGCGACAGCTGTTTGTATGTTGTGTGTCAAGCCGAGTCCCTGAAAGAGCAGACAGTGCTCAAATCTGCCGAATCGTGTCAGAATAGTATGTTCAGCATCAGCGTGGTCTTCACAAGAAGAAGCGTGATCAGCGGTATCTCCGCGCTTGTCCTCGGCCCTCACCCTTCTCCTGCCGTCTCCCTCCCTCCCTCGTCCTCCGCCTTCTCCTTCTTCTCGTGGTCTTCGTTCTCATCCTCCTCCTCGCCCTCCTCATCCTCGTCCTCCTCTTCCCTGTCCATCTTTCGCTCGTCGTCCGCACCCCCCTCCCCGCCCTCCGCCGCTGTCTCTTCGCCGCCCTCCTCCTCGTTCCCCATCCTCGCTTTTGCCGTCCCTCTCCGTCTCGCCGGGGGGCCCGCGTCGGGCCGCCGCCCCACCATAGCTTTCGGACCAGTGGCCTTCGAACCATCACCGAACCGAAAGCCAATGGAGTCGTCGTCGCCGTCGCCGTCGCCGTCACCGCCGTCGCCGTCGCCGTCACCGCCGTCGCCGTCGCCGTCGCCGTCGCCGTCGCCGTCGCCGTCGCCGTCGTCGTCGTCGCCGTCGTCGTCGCCGTCGTCGTCGTCGTCGTCGTCGTCGTCATCGTCGTCGTCGAGCGGCAGGCCTCTGGGCGGGCCCTGGGGCTGCTGCGAAAGCCCACGCAGCCGAAGCTGGACAGGAAGGCGGCCAGCGGCGACCTGGCGGACAAGAAGACGGAGGAGCGCTGCGGCGCTCCGGCGTGCCCACGGGGGGCCCTCGTGCGCCGCTGCCCTGTTCCTGCCTTTCGTCCTCGCACGTCCGCGGGGGGAATTCATACATGACCACCGCCTGGAGGACCGATGCCTGGAGACATCGAGAGGCGGTGGATGTGGATACGTTCGGGCCCCCGGGTTTCCAAACATGTCCATAACATAACCACCGCCCGCTGGGTCCCCAGGAAGTCGGTTCCCGGGCGGTGGGTATGGACATGTCCCCGCCTCGCACCACAAGTCTCTCTATCTCACTCTTGCTCTCCAGCATCTGTGCCCTGCTCCTGCTCAACCTCCCTCCGCCCCCTCTTGGCTCTACAAGCGTTCCGCCTCGTCCGCCTGCAGGGCCCCTCACAGGTCAGAGGAGAACGCATGCCCAGACGTCCCTCCGTCACCTGCTGGGGCCGCTCCTCCTCCTCTCGCTCCTCTCTGTTCTCACTCGCATGTGCACCGCACGGTCGTGGGTAGTCTTGCAGTGGTTACGGTCCGTACGCCGTATGCACGGCCTTTCGAACACAGGGGCAGGGCGGGCAGCATCATGCCCTGACCTTGAAGCGGCTCCACCCTAGCCGATCGTTCTCTTTGCAGGGGCACGGTATCCGCAGTGGCTTGTGGCGCGCGCCTCGGAAGACGTTGTGGTATTCAGAGTTTCTTGGTATGCAGCAGTGCGTTCAGTTGGGATGGCAACTGATATTTACCTGGGATGTTCGATCTGCAATTTCGTTCCGTCATCTTTCTTCTTGCTCTCGTGGTTGTTTGCGTTTTCTCTTCAGGTTGGGAGCTCTTCATGTACACTAGCCGTCACAAGTAGCATATCGTGTTCAAAGAAGCTGGACGCGCATTGAATTTCGCCCATATATCATCACTCCTGTGCTGATGCGTGCTAGGCATCGTTGCCCAAGATGTGTCGGACACGTTGGGGTCAATGCGAATGTATTTGTGTAGTGGATGGGTTGTCCCGGGGACGTTCCACTTTCCCCACCCGCGATGCCTCTGCCAGCGAAGCTGGACATATTGACTGGCAAGGTGCGTCTAGACGACTCGGGGATACAATGGCTGACGATTTGCTTGTTGGAGAGTCAAATGGTTCATCATGCACGTGCTCCTTCTCGGGTCTAGGAACCGATGTGACCGACAATTGTTAACATTTTACTGGGGTGGCGCAGGCTCGTTGTCCTCCTCCTTCCGACGCGTTGCGTGGGGTGATCTACATGGTTTTACGGCCATCGCCTCATCAATCTACCCCGGCGAGGGCAGTAAGACAGCGTGGGGCCGATGAAGGCAGCATCTGAGCAAAGCGAACAATATCACAGCGAATGTACCGCCATATTGCACCAATCGAGCAGCAAGTCTAGGATAATGTATCGTTGTGCCGTTGGCATATGTTTCCACAGCGCCCCCTGAGAAGCGACAGAAGGTTTCTAGAACATCAGTCCATCGCAATGTGGCGGCCATCTTTGAACGTGGCTGGATCTGGTGCAGGTTGGAAGTGACGGGCATCTGGGAGTGATAGTTCTGAGCTGTTTATTGCCAACCCGCTGAGCCGACAGAGGAGCTTGATGTGGGTTCGTGGCAAGGCCCGTTGCAGTGCGCAGGATTGCTTTGCGTCTCCAAAAACTGAGCCTGCAGCAGGCGGTTTTTCCACGACCGCTTGGCGCGAAATACCCATGACCGCAGCGAAGATAGCTCGTAGCCTTAATTCGGGCCTATCCCTCCACAGGAGGATCATTCAAAAATAGTAACAATTCTCAGGGGGGCGTGTTTTTCCTGCTATTTTGCGCTATTTTTTCTTGTTTGAAATGCTTTGTATTTTTGGTTCAAAATCCGCCTGTAGGGGGACACGCTTGAATTAATCGTAGACCCTTCCGTCAACGAGTCTGCCCTCGATCGCAAGAGCTCGCCAGTTCATGGACTCTCTGGCAGTCAGTTTCAACGCGTCTGCTGGCTTCGCACCGCAGGGCGACCTCCCTGCAGAACTCCCGAACCTCGCTGGCATTTCCGCTCTACGGCAGGGGTCGACCTAAAGGGTGCTTTGGCGATTTCGCGAACCATTTTTGGCTTGATCGTGTTTTGCAACAAAGGCGAAACGACAACAAAACGAGGGACAACGAACACACACCGAAAACGAAACACACTGTTTTGGTCGAGCCCTGGTCCATTGGTTGTGCTGCCGTTCTTTCATGCACGAGGTCCCACGTGTGCGGGAGGCGTTCCAGAACGTTGTGGGGAAGACGCCGTGGTTTAAGGCGATGCCTGTCAAGGCGCCAGCACTGGCACTGCTCGGATTCTCGCCGTGTGCGTCCAGGTGTTTGTCACACCATGTGTGGAATGGCCAGACGCATAAACACCCTGCTTGCTTCCAGGGTGCCCTGGGTTTCTTAGGTGTGAATGTTTTTGCTGTGGAAAGCGTGACGCTCCCACACCAAAAATCCAAGGGGCGTCCTTGGATCTCAGGGTGGGGTTTCTTGTGTAATGTTTCTTGTGGTCGAGCTCCTCCTGCCTTGGACATCCGCGAAGTGACGCTTGCTCGTGTGATGATGCTGTCTTCGATGGGATGCCGAAGCCTGAAGTCATTTTTTTTACTTTACCTCAGGCTGTGCCTTCGCAGTGTTCGGGGTGCTCCCAGTTGGTTGGGAAGCCCGCTCGAGAGTGAAGCCGTCGGCGGATGATACCATGCGGCAGTTTGACGAGGCTGTTCTGTAATGCGTGTGATCAAACCTTTGGCAGAACATCTGCTTACCGATGGGTTGTCATACTTTTCAGCACAGCTTCAGGGATAGAGCCAGCTTCGTGTATTCTGGCGTTCCCGATGGCCCAATCCATACGGGATATGGCAGTTTTAACACAGTTCTCAAAACGCTAGGCCGTTGCACCTGTCGACCACGAGCCAAGAGATCTTGTGTTCATGTGTCCATGCGGATATGGGGGGGCCTGGACGGCGGTTTCTTTCAAACTGTAGCAGGTCGCCATTGACGGAGACTATGATGCAGCATTGGTCCCAGGAATTTTCAGATTGCCCATGCAAATTCAGCATGAGCCGCAGTCCAACTTGCGGAAAGCAGAACATCATAGATTTGGGAGTCTGGCGTTGTGGCCGAAGTGGCAGTCTCTCGTTGCAGGACCCGGTCGTCGGCGTGATCTAAGTAGAGGCCGCTCGTGGGCTATTCAGGCCACCATTGGAGGCATGTGCGCCGACCTTTCGTCTGCCCTGTCAATTTCCTGAGCAGAATGTACTGCCGTGGTTTCGGATGCTCGTCGTTGCTCGTTTTTTTGTAAGCGCTCGTCAATAACAATTGAAAGCGGCACAAGGAAGACATGCAGGTGCAGACAGATCATACTGATGATTTCTTCGGCAGTTGCGTGCTTCACGACCTGGTCGCGCGCCATGTGCAAGACAATCCTGGGGATGATTTTTGCGTTGCGAGGCGGTGGTTGAATCATGTTGGAACGGTTTCCGAAACGCGCGTGGGTCCGCGTTTCTGCGCCCGGGAACTGCATGTGGAGATCTACGCAACCGGCTTGCAGGGTGACAGCGTTCTTCTCCAATATGCCGAGGAAAGCAGGTTACACGTACTTCCACATTCGGGATGCGGAGGTAGTCGTGGAACACGATTTCAGGTACGGGTTGTTTTGGTCTTGTGGCTGCGAATGCCACGTGCCGAACGGCTTCGCGCAAGGCAGCCCGCGAGCGCGGGCATTGGCCAAAGGCTGGCCCTCGCAGCCTCCCAGGGCATGTAAGATGGAACTTCGACCGGCACGCCTTCGTTGTGCGCTGGCTGGACGACCGCCTACGCGTGACCAGCAGTTCCAGGTCCTGGGAAGCGCCTCCTCCGCCTCCGCGTCCTCCTCCTCCTCCTCCTCCCCCTCCTCTTCCTCCCCCTCCTCCTCCTCGTCCTCCTCCTCCTCCTCCTCCTCCCTCTCCTCCTCCTCACGCCCCACGACATCCGACACACGTTGTCGGACCGGCATTTTGATTCGGGTCAGTGCAGGCTTTCCTTTTCCCCGGGCAGGCCTCTGCAGTGTATCCGTCTGTCTCTGCGGCCGTCCGACTGCAGGCTCCTCGGGGCTGTGCGCGACCCGCAGTTCGAGGCGCTCGCGATGCGGAGATACGATAAGTCTGCCCCGGGGTCACTCACCGGTCGTCGTCTGAAAACGGACGGGCCAGGAGAGGGAGTTCGTTTGGTCATGCTGTGCGCGCTGCCGACGGTCAGGCTGGCAACGAATCCAAGTTCCGAGGTCCATTGGCCATGCAGCGCGATGAAGCCCGACTGAGCGGCTATACCTTGAACGAAGTGACTTGGGCAGTGCGGGTTCTGTGTGTGTGCGCATGCCTTTTCTGGGCACTCCAGCCGAGGTCGTACGCGAGAGAATTTTCTTGCACGGTGCTGCATCCAATCTGCGCAACTTACCCGACTGCTACTCGCATTCCGCACAGCTTTCCCCCTACATTTTCCGCAAATTGGATCGAATGCCCACATTAATTGCAACGGCCGTGCAAGCGCGCATGCATTCCAGACCTTTCGGTCTGCCAAGTCCCATGTGCACTGCGCAATTTCGGTTAGTCTTCCAGCGCTTGCGGTCCGTGCGCACGACGGCTCGAGAACAGGGCCAGTGCGGGCAGGATGATGACCTGACCTTGAGTAACACCGGCCTCACCCGAACCGATCGTTGTCATCTGGACGTTTCCGCCACCCTCCTTGCTGCCTCCTGCTCCACAAGGGGGGTGGCGCGAACGGTGTGGCCTCCTACGAAGGCGGATATATTTTTCAGAGAGCTGAGGCCTTCTCAGGAAGGCCCTCCCCCACACTCGCCCGAATCCTCCTTCTGCTCATCCTGCCGCTGCTTCCCCTCGCTCGTGCTCCTCGTCCTGTCACTTGCGCAGCTGATCTCCATCATCGAGGTGGCGGGGCGGATAGGGATGAGGAGGAGGAGGAGGAGGAGGAGGAGGAGGAGGAGGAGGAGGAGGGGGAGCGGGAAGGGAAAGAGGTAGCTTGAGGGAGGGTGGAGGGGGAAGAGGGGGCACAGGCGGTGGGAGAGGAGGGAGAGGATGGAGAGGAGGGAGATGAGAGTCCGCCAAAGCGCGGTCGCCCGGGGACGACACCTGAGCCTCGATCCCCCCCTCCTCATCCTCCTCTCCCTCTTCCTTCTTTTCCTCCCCTCCCTTTTCCTTTTTTTCCTCTTCCATCTCCCTCCTCCTCCTCTCCCTCCTCCTCTCCTCCCCCGCCTCTCCTCCTCCCCCTCTTCTCTCCCTCTTCCTTCTTTTCCTCCTCTCCCTCCCCTTCCAAACTCTGGACAACACCGGCCCCCGGCCCCCTCCAGGGTCCGTCCTGCCCAATTTTCCGGGCAGTTACTCGAGCCGCCTCCCCAGCTGTGACGTCGAGAGCCTCGAGACATTCCCCAGCCCCTGTGAAACGATGTCGCTGCTACCGACGCCATCTTCATCTTTGCCGCCGCCGTCGTCGTACGCCCGCCCCGAAGCCCGAAACAAAATCCGAAAGATTCGCCTCCCCATATACCTGGCTTCTGGATTTCTGAACCGCGGGGTTCCCTGCGGTCCCGAGCTTTGCATCCTGTGTATTTTTGGACGGCTCCGGGGCCCGGTGCGGCCTCCCCAGGGCCGAAGACCGTCTTTCTTCCAACGTGTGGGAGCTCCGGAGGGTCGCTGGTCGCTCCCAGGCGGACGCGTCGCTGGGCAACTTCGTGGCCACCGTCGCGATGATCGCCCCGAGATTCGTGAAGGCCCCGCGCCTCCGTCTGTCCGCCCCCCTCGCCCGGCCCGCTCCGTCCGTCGTCGATTGGCCTTCCGGGTTTCAGAAGTTTCTGTGCTCTTGGGCCTCCTGGGCCCGCTGCTGCATCAGACTCACCCGGTCCAGGATCTTGAGTGGGGCGCGTGTCGACGAACACGCAGGTGCCCCCATCGAAGTACCGCACGCCCTCGAAGCCGAGAGAGACAG
Organism: Prorocentrum cordatum; assembly: GCA_963575745.1. NCBI lineage: Eukaryota > Dinophyceae > Prorocentrales > Prorocentraceae > Prorocentrum > Prorocentrum cordatum. The sequence continues at coordinate 214,428 of CAUYUJ010016412.1, read as the reverse complement.
CACCGACGTTTTGCGCCTCCTGGAGGGCCCCTGGAGGTGTCCAGTCATCGCTGTCGCCGAGGGTCGACGAGCATCCAGATTTGCTTGCAGTTGCGGGCCCTCATCGGCCTCTCCAAAGGCGGAGGGGTGAAGGGGAAGGCGGCCAGGGGAGAGGGCGGTAATAAACACGCGTCCAGGGATTTGCGCTGCTTCTGGAGGTGATGCCATGGCCCAGGCATGGCAGCGAAAACGTGCCGATCATTCTACGCGGAATTTCCCCAAGGAGGGAGTGACCGCAGAGGGTACGGTCGAGAATGTGGTTACGAAATCTCCTTCCAAATGTTTGGGCCAGCATTTCTTTTTACCAACTTGCCAGGAAGCTGCCCCAATTTCTTGAGCACGTCCGCCCCTCCAGCGTCAATGACAGCAATTTGCCACGGCTTGTTTTACGAAACGTCCTGGAAGCTGGCCCACATTTTTGAAATGGTACCCCAGATTTCGTAATAAAAGGGAGGGGGTCTGGACCCTCCAAGACAAGCCATTTCGGACCCCCCCCGTGGGAGAACCCTCCAAAACATCGTCCCCAGACCCCCCAGGCCCTCCAAGATAGCCTGGAAGAGACCCCCCCCGAAATGAGACCCCCCTCCCTTTATTACGAAATCTGGAGTAATTTTCTTGTTCATGTGTTCGGCTGTAGTGGAGGCAGCCGGAGCCAGGCGGCTCCGACCGGCCGCAGACGAAAGCCGGCGCGACGGGTGCGGCTTATCACTAGCAGCGCGGGGGCTCCGTGCCGTTGCGCCCTGCTCGTTTGCCCCCCCTCCCCCTCCTCCTCCTGCTCCTGCTCCTCCTCCTCCTCATCCTCCTCCTTCTCCTCCTCCTGCTCCTCCTCCTCCTCCTCCTCCTCCTCCTCCTCCTCGCCTCCTCCTCCTCCTCCTCCTCCTCCTCCCGCTCCCTTCAGGCCCCTGCCCCCTGCGTGACGCTGCTTTTCTTTGCGCTGGGGCACGAGATCCAGCAGCTCCTGATGCTCCGCGTCCTCGTTGTCGTTCTCGTCGTCGTCGTCGTCGTCGTCGTCGTCTTCCTTGGTGTCGTCCTCTTCCTCCTCCCCCATCCTCCTCCTCGTCGTTCCTCTTCCTCGCTCTCCTCCTCCTCGCTTTCCTCTTCCTCCTCGCCGCCTTTTTCTCTTCCCCGCCCCCTTTTGGCGTTCCCGCACGGAGGCCTCTAAGATGTGCTCAGCCTCGCGCGTGGAAGAACTTTTTGTATTGCAACGCATGTGTTCAGACGTAAGCGTTGTGGAAGCATTGGGGCAGGTTTGGGGCTTCTCGGGGGCTGCAGGGGGCCTCTTCGGGTCTTCAGGGCCAGTTGGAAGCGTCTTGGGGCCTCTTCAGGCCTCTTGGGGGCCTCTGGGGGCCTGCTGGGGGCTACTTGGGCCGTCTTCGGCATTTCTTCCGCCGTCTTGGCGCCCTCTCAGGCGCCTCTTGGGCCCGTCCTGGGGCCCTCTTGGGCCTTTGCGGGGGCCTCCTGGGCCATCTTGGGCCCTTCCTGGGCCGTCTTGGAGCCCTCTTGGCGGCTTCTTGGGCCGTTTGGGGCTCTCTTGAGGCGTCTGCGACGCTCTGAAGGCCCAAGAGTCGACTATGCTACAGTTGTACGTGTTCCGTCGGGAATGGGACACTTTTTGATTATTTGGGCCTCCTTTGGGAGGCCTTTTCAGGGCTTCTGCGGCCATCTTGAAGGCTTCTGGAGCCGTCTTGGGGACACTGGGCGTCTTGTAGCGATCGTTCGGCGACTCGGGGCCCTCTCGGCCCATGTTGGCGCCCACCTGGGCGAGGGGGCCGTCCTGGAGTGAGCTGGAGCTCCGATTCCGCCCCTGGAATCAAATCGACCCCCCCCACCCCACCCCGGCAGAGCCACCCCGGCACCCACCCCCCACTCTGAGGGTTTTTGAAATTCACACGCCAGATCGGCGGATTATCTGGGAGGGCCTGAACCCGATCTACTTGTATCCGCCTTCCTACTTCATGTGTTTACACACTTCTTCCCGCTGGCGTGTATTGGTGCAGTTAGTTCCCTGCCGATTTCGCTAATCGACGGGCGACTGCCTGATACATTCGGCTGTTTTTAGACCTCGATTCGTGGTTTCGCCCCAGTTGCACTCGGAATGCGGTGCCGCGGGCACCCGTGGAGTGCCCCGGCAGCTTTCGCCAAAGGGCGTTTTGTTGAATGGGGCTTGCGGCAGTCTTCGAGCCCCGGGCCGCCGGCGGGCGCTGTTCGGCGCGGCGCTTCTGCAGCGCGTGGCGGCGCAGCTGCTGTCGGTCCGCAGCGAGGCGCCTGGCTGCCCGCGCAGGCCCGCGCCCTCTAGGGGTCGCGCGGCAGCTGGAGGCCCAGAGGCCGTGAGCAGGCGGACATGTCCTTCTAAGCACAAGTTCTTGTGTTGCGAAGGCTATACAGCCGATGGCGCCGACCCTGGAGCGACGTCGGCGACGACGACGGCGACGACGATGTCGACGACGACGACGATTGCGAGGACGACGGCGGCGGCGGCGGCGACGATGGCGACAACGACGACGACGACGACCACCACGACAACGACGACAACGACGCCGACGGTGACGACGACTGCAGGCCGGGAGGCTGTGAGCACGCGTACATATCCAAACTCGCACAACGTTGCTATATGGACCCGTAGTTGGTGGCATCTCATTTCTTGTTGTCTCCTCAAATCCTCCTCCTGCTCCTCCTCTTCCCCGCCGCTCGGGTCCCTGAGTCCTCATCGTCGTCCTCCTTCTGTCTCTAATTGCAAGTTTCCTGTCTCTGAGGCAAACCGGGTCCGGGCGGATGGGGTCGCAGGATCGCTCCGCATCGAGGAGGCATCGCCGATTCTAGGAGGCCTCTATTGTCGCGCCTGCTCCTGCTCCTGGTTCCTCCTCTCTTCTCCTCCTGCTGCTCCGCCCGCGCTTTCTCGTCCCCCGATGCTCCGCATCCTTGGTTTCCGCGTTCTCGTCCTCCTCGTCCCCGTCGTCGTCGACCTCCTGCTTATCCCCTTTCTCTTTTTTCGCGTCCTCTCTTCTGCCTTCTCCCCCTTCTCACCCCTCCCTTCCCATCTTCCCTCCTCCTTTTCCGTCCAATTCTGCTTCGGTTGCTCCTCCTCCTCCTCCTCCTCCTCCTGCCCCTTCTCTTCGTCGCCGCCGTCCTCGTCTTGCTTGTCTTACTCGTCTTACTCGTCTTACTCGATATCGTCGTCGTCGTCGTGGTCGTGGCCGTCCGCGTCGTTTGCTGGCGGCGGCGACGTCGCCGTCCTTGTCTTACTCGTCGTCTTCCTCGTCGCCGTCGTCTTACTCGTCGCCGTCCTCGTCGCCGTCGTCGGCGGTGGCGGCGTCGTCGTCGAGGGCCGCCGAGGGCCGCCGAGTGCTTCCGAGGGCCGCCGCGGGGGCCGCCCGTGGGCCGCGGCGCGCGCGGCCGCCGCGGGCCGCCGCGGGGGCAGGACCTCTGCGTCACCTTCGCGCCCCTGCTGCGGCTCGCCGCGGACGCGTGCCAGACGGCCCGCGTCCGCGCTCGGCCGGCCCGGCGCGCGCCAGGACGAGCACATAATTAGACCCTCCTCCTCCTCCTCCTCCTCCTCCTCATCATCATCATCATCATCATCATCCCCTTCTTCCTCCTCCTCCTCATCCCCTTCTGCCTCCTCCTCCTCCTTCTCCGCCTCATCTTCCCCCATCCCCCCCTCCTCCGACAGGGGCCAGGCGAGCGCGAGAGGGCTCAAGAGGCCCCCGAGAGGCCCGCAGGAGGGCCCAAGAGGGCCCCAAGACAGCCCGAGAGGCCCCCCATGGACGGCCCCCTGGAGGGCCCCCAGAGACCTCCGGGACGGCCCTATCGAGCGCCCAAAGACCCACGGCTGCCCAGGGAGGGCCCAAGACGGCTTCTGAAGGCCAAGTGGGTCTTGGAATCGACTGGGCGTACAGTCAACCCGCATACGGCAGGTTCGCGTCGTGTCGAACTCCTCCCCGCTACTCCGCGCTGCTAAGCAAACCAATACCTGAGTACTCTTGCCGTCTCACTCGGTTGCGATCTCACGTGGCTTCTTTTGGAGACGAGATATCGTTGCATATGCTTTGAAGCTAGGCATTCGCGCTGTCGTATTGGCAAGCCGTGGCATTTGTCAATTATCCCAGTGCGACCCTACCTAGGAGTTGGAGCCCCTAGGAAAGCAGCATTAGTAGTAACAGTAAAGCTAAGCTAAAGCTAAGCTAAAGTTTAGCTAAAGCTAAGCTAAAGCTGAGCTAAAGCTAAGCTAAAGCTAAGCTAAAGCTAAGCTGAAGCTAAGCTGAAGCTTAGCGCAAGCTAAGCTAAAGCTCAGCTAAAGAAAAGCTAAAGCTACGTTGAAGCTAAGCTAAAACTAAACTAAAGCTAAGCTAAGTCTAAACTAAAACTAAGCTAACGCTAAGCTAAAGCTAAGTAAATGATAAGCTAAATCTAAGCTGAAGCTAAGTTAAAACTAAGCTGAAGCTGAGCTAAAGCTAAGCTAAAGCCAAGCTAAATCTAAACTAAAGTTAAGCTAACACTAAGCTAAAGCCAAGCTAACGCCAAGCTAAAGCTAAGCTAAAGCTAAGCTGAAGCTAAGCTGAAGCTAAGCGCAAGCTAAGCTAAAGCTAAGCTACATCTAAAACTAAGCTAACGCTAAGCTAACGCTAAGCTAAAACTAAGCTAAAGCCAAGCTAAAGCCAAGCTAAAGCTAAGCTAAAGCTAAGCTAAAGCTAAGCTGAAGCTAAGCTGAAGCTAAGCTAAAACTTAACTACCGCTAAGCTAAAGCTAAGCTGAAGCTAAGCTGAAGCTAAGCTGAAGCTAAGCTGAAGCTAAGCTGAAGCTAAGCTGAAGCTAAGCGGAAGCTCAGCTAACGCTAAGGTAAAGCTAAACTAAAGCTGAGCTACAGCTAAGTTAAAGCTAAGTTAAAGCTATGCTACATATAAGCTAACTCTAAGCTAAAGCTAAGCTAACACTAAGCTAAATCTAAGTTAAAGCTAAGCTAAAGCTAAGCTAAACCTAAGTTGCATCTAAGCTACAGCTAAGCTAAAGCTAAGCTAACGCTACACTACAGCTAAGCTAAATCTAAGCTAAAGCTAAGCTAAATCTAAGCTAAAACCAAGCTCAAGCCAAGCTAACGCTAAGCAACACCTAAGCTAAAACTAAGCTAAAGGTAAGCTAAAGCTAAGCTAAAGCTAAAGCTAAAGCTAAAGCTCCCAGGGGACTGGGGGAACCGCGGGGTGGATGCCCGGGGAACCGCCCGGGGCGGGCAACACTGCCGGGCCCCTGTAAGCCAAGAGAGCAAGAACCCTCTTAGGCAGAGCCTAGGTAGGGAAATACCTTGACCGCGCTCTTCATCCTGTCGCTGCCGCTACCAACTACCCCATCGCTCTTTCTCTTGCCGCAGCTGCCGGTTCTCTGTCTCCCCCTCCCTCTGCCCTGCCTTCCTCCTGGCCACGCTGGCAACGCTGGCCCTCGATGCGCTCAGACGTGCGCGATCTGGCGAGCCCATTCCCCCTTTCGACATGGTGGCCGGATAGATCGGCGGAGATCGAGAGTGCACAGCCGGGTGGGGTGCCCTCCAGCTTCTTCTCGTTTCTGTCTCTCCTTCTTGGGCCTGGCCTGTCCTCCGCATTTTCTCAGGCGAATTGTGCACGTCACACCGGATCCTAACCCTAGGCGGTCGCAAGGCATGCGTTCTGGCCTGCATAACTTGTCCAAGGTCGCCAGTGCCATGCTACTGCCTGCCCGCAGCTGTGCTGGGCCCCTCTCTTTGTCCTCTCACGCGCTGGGGTGTTCTTGCTCCGACGGTCAGCGCCATCGAAGAGGTCGTCATCGCAACCCCTCTACAGGAGGCATAGTTTAAAATAATACAAAAGGCTGGGGACGATTTGATTGTATGTTTGAATCTGTTTTGTCAGTGTTTTATTTCTCCTCCAACATCCGCCTGTCGGAGGACATGCCCGACCTAACATCTCAAGCCTGTCGCACGCTCCGCTTGTTTCTTGGCCCCATCTATCCAGGTGACCTCCGTTCGGCAGTCTTGGCGGCCCTGCGCTCCGTTCGTCCGGTGCCCACGGCTCTCGCCTGCTTCTAGTCTGGCCTGGCACTCCGCTCTCTTTTTTGCGACGCTCGGCTCCGAACCCCCCTGGCTCCTCTCTGGAGGGGTCGGGTCTGCCAAGGCACGCGACCTGCTGATTTGGGAGCACCCGGGCAGTCCGTGCTTCATGGGAGCGCTGCTGGTTGCGGCCCTCTTCTGCGAGATGGTGCCCTTCCGCGTCCTGGTGATGCTCGTTGGGTCGCGGCGCGAGGAGGATGGAGGGATGATGAGTTTGATGATAAGGAGGTTGGAGGAGGAGGAAGGGGAGGAGGAGGGAGGGAGGGAGGGAGTGAGTGGAGGAGGTGAAAGAATAGGTGGGGGTCGGCGATTGGGACTGGTATGCGGCTGATGATGAGGATGCGGATGATGATGGTGCCGCCGCCGACGACGACGATGATTATGATGATGATAAAGATGCTGATGGTGATTATGTTGATGATGATGATGATGGCGAAGATGGTGATGATGATGATGATGGTGATGCTGACGATGATGACGACGCTGGCGATGATGACGACGACGATGATGATGATGATTTTGATGATGATGATGATGATGATGATGATGATGATGATGATGACGATGACGACGCTGATGACGACGATTACGATGATGATGACGACGATGGTGATGATGATGATGATGACGATGATGATGATGATGATGATGATGATGATGATGATGATGATGATGTTTATGGTGGCGGCGATGATGCTCATGATGATGGTGGTAGTGATGCTGATAATGCTGATGATGAGGATGCTGATGCTGACGCGAGTGGTGATGGTGACGGTGACGGTGACGACGGTGGTGATGCCGATGATGATGATGATGCTGGTGATGATGATGATGATGATGATGATGATGAGGAGGAGGAGGAGGAGGAGGATACTGGTGGTGATAGTAATGGTGACTGTGACGCTGATGATGATTGCGATGGTGGTGGTGGTAGTGGTGATGCTACTGATATGGTGGTGCTGATCATGACGATGCTGATGCTGGTAGAGATGATGGTGATGACGATGCTTATAATGGTGATGCTGATGACGATGATGACGATGATGATGAGGATGGCGATGACGATGATGGTGATGACGATGATGATGCTGATGATGATGATCAGGATGATGATGATGATGATCATGGTGGTGATGGCGATGGTGATTGTGATGCTGATGATGACTGCGATGGTGGTGGTCGGGCTGATGATGCTGATAGGGTGGTTATTATGGTGTTGCTGATCATGACGCTGCTGATGTTGGTGCTGATCGAGATGATGGTGATATCAGATATTATGCTTGTGAGTCTGATGATGATGGCGATGACGATGACGATGATGGTGATGACGATGATGATGATGACGACGATGATGCTGATGATGATGATGATGATGGTGATGATGATGATGATGATGATGATGATGATGATGATGATGATGATGATGATGATGACAGTGATGATGGTTATGATGCTGATGATGATGGTGATGATGATGCTGCTGATGCTGCTAATGATGCTGATGCTGCTGCTGCTGATGATGATGATGCTGATGATGCTGCTGCTGATGATGGCGGCAATGCCGATGGTGATGACGGTGATTGTGGTGGTGATAGTGCTGATGTGTACGGGAGTATGGCGGGCGAAGATCGCCAGACGCGACGGCCACTTCCGGAGCCGTGTGGGCTCAGGCATGCTCAACCTGGCTGCGGGCGCGGCGCTCCCCACCGCCGCGGCAGACCTGCAGTAGAGTCTCTGCTCTGCAGGGTGCCCCCCACTCGGGGCTGTCGCACCCGCGCGCGATGGCCTGCCACCCGCCCGCTGGTCCCACGCAGTCGCGGCTTGCGCAACGAGGGTCAGCGCGACCTCCCTGCGCTGGTCGCCTACTGGAACGCTCCCTACACGCAAGCTGTCGCCAGAAAGGAGTTTGCAGTC
>CAUYUJ010016412.1:193902-201402 GCA_963575745.1 Prorocentrum cordatum | reverse complement strand
GGGCACGGCTCCTATACATCGGGAACTTGGGCGGGTCTGACTGCGGGGCACTGCGGGGCCGACCGTTGCCAGACCTTGGGGGGAACCGCCCGCTGTCGACGCATGCTGTGGAGGGCCAGCCGAACATCAGCACGAGGCCTCTGGGGAGCGCTGAGCAGCGTGTCGATGCTCTCCATGGACGGGGCCGAGCGATGGCTGCCGCGTGGGAGTCCACAGCTCGGCCTTGACACGCGGGGGTCGCTCGAAACATGTGCCGGAGGCCCAAACATTCTGCCCACTCGGGCTCCAGGATTCACTGCGGAGTACTGCTCCTGTCGACACTTATTACCGCGGGGATCTGCGATGCCATTGTGAGCTCTGCAACATGTCCGACTGCGGCCTGGTTGAAAGGTCCGTGCCACATAGACGTGACAGTACAGCAAGACAAACATGATCCGTACCTTGATGTCCTGGTTGACCTGGTGGGCAACTGCTCGATGCGTAGGAACGTCCGACGGCAATTATGTCGGCGTCGAACCAGATTCCCTGGACACACATATTGTCGCATGTGTAGGTGTGTTGAAGAGCCCATCGCCTGCGTCGGCGCCACGGCCCGATTCGGAATTTTGCAACCGCACCGGCGCAGGTGTTTGGATCGTATGGGCTGCTGTTTCATCCGTCTCTTTTCCTGAAACAGCGCAACTTATTGCTTACTGTGGTGCATTTGATGCAACCTCGCTAGGACGGATTGTCCAGCACGTATCATCTAGGGAACATGAAGGAGCCGCTGAGGTGGACGAGGGGGCTGTACCTCTGAGCAAACCACTGCTAGGTGCGCTCTGCGTCTCGTGGTTCTGCTCCATCGGCCTGGCCCTTCACCCGGGGCGGTCTCGCTGGGACCGTCGATCCGCGTACCGAGAGAACGAGGCGCGGTAAAGCAGGGCGACTCTGAGCAGCCTGGCCCCTGCGGTCCTGACCTGTGGGCTCTGCCATGGCTGGCGCAAACTGAAGCAACGCAAGTACACCCATCCACTCGCGCCCCAACCACTGCAGCCACTGCGGTGCCGCTGGACATCGGCCCGCTCGCACCGCAACCATCCAGCACCACTTCAGGAAGCCTCCCACTTCCCTGCTCCTCCCTTCCCCCCCGCCCCTTACCTCCCAACGCACCCACACACAGGCACACCCTCCTCCGACGCGCCGCAGAGCGAATCGGGAGGAGCGATGGGGGTCCACTCTCACATGGCTTCCGTGTGCAGCGGCGTGTTTGACCAAAGAGCCCCCGAAGACCGCACACAGGAGGCAGCAGGGCAGAGCAGCCAGAAGGTGCAGGACAGAGAACACGGGCGCGAACGCCGACGGCCGGCCAGATCGGCAGAGGCGAGAGGCGGGGCCCACACCATCCCACATGATGTTTGTTCCCCCTGCCGGCGACGTGACACCGCCGTCGCGAGGGAAGTACGCACGTGGCGCGTCTATACGAATTGCGCCGAGCGTCTGCACGGTTTCCCCCCGGGGCCGTAGACGACCCGAGGAGGAGGAGGAGGAGGAGGAGGAGGAGGAGGAGGAGGAGGAGGAGGTGGTGGAGGAGGGGGAGGAGGAGGCGACCTTGAGCGGGCCGGCGGACCCCACAAGATCTTCCCAACCCCGCAGAAGAACGCCCCCCCGCCACACACAACACACACACATACACAACACACACAACACACACAAGCACACACACACAAGCACACACACAACACACAACACACACACAACACACTCACAACACACAACACACAACACACAACACACAACACACACATCTTTTCTTCTGGCCTCCCGGGCCCGCCCCTCACCAAGGCCCGCTCAAAACTAGCCCCCTGGCCCCTTCAACAGTGCATCCTGGCCAGGTTTCCGAGCTGCTTCTACACGTGACGGCGAGGGGCAACCCCGAGTGCCGGGAAACGATGAAAGCAATGCCAACAGGAGTACGAGGAGGAGGAGGAGGAGGAGGAGGAGGAGGAGGAGGAGGAGGAGGAGGAGGAGGAGAAGGGGGAGGAGGGGGAGGAGAAGGGCGAGGCATGCAGGGCCAAGGTTGCGGTTCGTCGTCCTGACCTTTCCTAGGTAGCGTTCTGGACAGAATTTCGAGGCTGCTCTGCCCGTGGCCACGAGGGCGCCCCAGGAGGCCCAAGAAGCACCGAGCACATTCGACTCTCGATCCTCCTCTATCCTCGATCCTCTTGGAACAATCGATCCTCAATCCTCCTGGATCCTCGATCCCTCTCTTCCCCTCGACCCTCCTCAATACCAGATCTTTCGATGCATCTGAAGAACTCGATCCCGGACCTCCTCGGTCCTCGCCGGTCGAGGTGGCGATTCGGGAGCCCGGATTTGCTGGTGGATCACGGCATGCACCCCGAGTACGTCGAGGAGTGGTCGAGCATTCACTACAGGCGGCCGAAGGCCCCCCAGACGTCTCGTCGCGGCAGTCCTTCCAGTGCGCCCGGGGGAGAAGCCCTCATCGTCCCTCCTAGGGGGTCTCGTCGCAGCAGTCCTTGCGGTGCGCCCGCGGGAGAAGCCCCCCTCACCCTCCCGAGGGGGGGAGGGGGGAGCCAGGGCGAGTCGTTCACTCCTGTGCCTTGGCATGCTTCCGGGGACCTCGGGGCCTGCCTCGGAGGCCCTCGTGCCCCCGGCTGCGCCCGCCCCGACATCCGGGCGGCAGCCCGCCGCCCCAGGCGAGGCCCAGGGCCCGACACCGGAGGGAGGTGGGCGGAGGAAGCGAGGCCGAGCGGGAGCGGCGGGAGGAGCAGGCGAGGAGGCGGAGGAGGAGGCGGAGGAGGAGGAGGAGAAGAGGAGGAGGCCGAGGAGGAGGCGGAGGAGGAGGCAGAGGAGGCGGAGGAGGCCGAGGAGGAGGAGGCGGAGGAGGAGGAGGAGAGGCCGAGCGATGCTGGCGTGCAGCAGCGGTGCATGGCGTGCACCCGTCCGTGCCGCGCCGCCGCCCCACGGCTCCCTGCAGCCAAAGTCCCCGTCCCACCGGCGGGAGGTGCGCCCCCCTCGAGCTGCGAGCGCCCGGTCGGGCCCGCCACTCGCAGGGGGCCACGCGTGCGAACCCTACCCCTAAATACCCCCCACGATTTCGGAGGGGGGGGGGGGGCCCTGACCTTCCAGAGAGCTATTTTTTAGCACTGGATACCTAAAAACCTAAAGAGCCGAGCGAAACAGCCTAAAACCAAGACGTAGAATAGCTTTGGGATAGGTTTTTTAGCCCTCCTGGAAGGTCAGGGGTGGGGGGGGGTCACGTCGTTCGGGAGCTCCCGAGCGAAGTGAACCCCACCCTCCCCCTCCAAAAATCGTGGGGGGCAGGGGTTAGGGTTCGCACGTGGCCCCCCTAACTCGGGCGAGGCCCCGGCCGCCTGCTTCGGGCTGACAGAGGCGGGGCTCGTCTCGATGCCTCCGTTTCGATCCGATTCTACTTCGATGGATTCCGATTCCGCTTCCGATTCGATTCGATGTCGGATTCCGATTTGGGGTTCCGATTTCTCATTGGACGCATGCTAGCCTGCCGATTTCTGCCGGTTCGGCTTTTCCCGACTCGGCTGCCGATCTCCGCCGATCCGACTTATTTCGATCGACGATCCGACTTATCAATTCGATTCCGGGCTCCCCTGCAGAAGCGCAAACCTGGGATGATAAAGTTCGCGAAAGTGTCAGGCGAAAGGAACAACAACTCCCCCCAACCGTGTAAGGTTAAATCGGGCTTGCCCCTCTACAGGAGGAATATTCAAACATAGTAAAAGAACAGTCTGGGGACGATTTCCTAGTATTTTTTGAGTATGTTTGAGCATTTGTTGAGGTACTTGTTATTTTTCGTTCAAAATCTGCCGGTAGGGGGACACATGCCCGACCTAAGCGTAAGGGTTTACAATTCCAAAGCACTGGTAGGAACATTCATGGAAATCTCGAGCGAGAGCCCTATCTTGAAAAAGAGCCGCTCTAAAGTACGTTTTTTTTTCCGATGCGCAGTTCGGGCTTCTGCTACATGCGATAGGAAGGATACTAAAGCGATAATCGCATTTCTACCCCCGACACCATCCTTGCTACCGTTTGGCTTTTTTCGACGAGTGTGCGCGGCGCTAATGCGAGAGCCGCATTTTGAAAACGAGCCAGGCTCCACCCTTGTAACTGCGCGGCGCTGAGGCGAGAGGTGCATTTAGGAAGCCACCTGTCCTTCATCTTTGTAGGTATGTCGTGTTTATTGTTTACAAATGTGCGCGGTGCTCAGACTAGAGCCGCATGTTGGAACCACCAGCCAGTTTTTCTTCTAGATATTCGTGAAGTTTTTGGCGTCAGAGTCGTACATTGTAGGAAGCCTCAAGCGAACTCTCCGACCTGGCCTACGGAGGCATCTGCTGGTGCGATGGGGGGAGGTTGTGTATAAGGAAGAGGGATGGAGAAAGATGAGGAGGAAGAGGAGGGAGGAGGACGAGGAGGAAGGGAGCGAGAAGAGGCGGAGCAGGTCGAGGAGGAGTCGCAGAAGGAGGAGCGGGGGGACTGTGACTGGCCTTGGCGGCGGAGACAGCTGCAGCATCTTACATAGGCAATTGCTCCGTGATCTTGAAAAGCGTCTCCGGACGTGTTCGGGCGTGGTGGCGTGGCAGAGCTTCGCGGCCTGGTGTCCTGCGGTGGCTGACGCCATCGGGCCCGCTGAGGCGAAGCTGCGAACGCAGAGCGGCAGTGCCGGCGACGCGGGGACTGGGTGCCTGGACGATCCGCTCACTGGCCAGCAGGAGCGCTGGACCGGAACGCTGCGGCAGCGGGTGCGCGGCGAGCTGCTGCAAGCGCTCGGGGAAGACGACTGCGTCGACCATTGACCTGCGCTCCGTTGAAGGGCCCAGGGCAGGCTCGTGGCTCGAACTTCCCGTCGTCCGAGATGCAGACGCCAGCGAAGGTCCCGATGGGGCACCTTTTGACGGCCCTGCCAGACCGCCTGCGCTGCCATCCATGCGCTCCTGGAACACAGTGCCGATGCCGCAAGCAAGACGCAACGGCCTGCGGCGAGCGGCTGGACTGGTGGGGGGGAGACGCGCTGAAGCACCAATGCGGCCTGAATTTTCGAAGCAGGGACTCGCAGCACGGTGCGCGACTCCTGCGCGACCTGCCACCAGAAGGCCAAGGGCTACGCAGCAACCGCGGAGCAGTTGGGGACGGCCTGGAACCGCACCAACCCGAACAGCGGGGAGTTGGAGGAGGTCGAACTGGACGTGGCCACGCGCGACGCGGTCATTGGCAATGTGGCCTGCCTTGACAGAATAATCGGCTGCGCGGCAGCGGCGACCAGTCGCGCCAGCGAGCACGCTCGGGCCAGGATGGATCTGCAACCCAGAACCGCGCAGACGCGAAGTGCAGGAGGTGCGGTCGGGTTTTTTGGATAGCATGTCGCTCCGCTGGTTCTGGCCCACCACGCTTCGGCGCGACACGCTATCTATTTCCCAGTCCCCGACCGTCAGTGTACCGAGCGTTTCCGAGCCTCCCGCCCCGCGGAGCGGAGCGACACGCTATCCGCTCGCAGGCTGCAGGGCATAGCGTGTCGCCGGGGCCGTCGCCGCAAAACGTTCAGCACATGGAACCCACTCTATCCGCCTCATTGCGGGAACATCGTGCCAGTCGTCTTTGAAACAGGCTGCCCGTCCAGCGACGCTGCGGCTTTTGTCACCGCGCACCGAGGTGCTGCGCTCTGCCTGGAAGCAGCTCAGATGGTGCCGTGTGCCTTGCCCCGCGCCCGAGGAGTGTCGCGGCTCGGCTGTTTATCTGTGTTTCGAGGCCACGCGGCAGATTGCTTCAAGGGGTGAAGCTTGCCACCCACGCCTCCCCCCCCCCCCTCCCCTGCCCCTCCGCCATCCCGCTCTCCCTGCCCCGTGCCCTTCCCGGCGTTCCCCCTTCCTTTCCGACTCCGTTTTCCGCGCCCCTCGTCCACCAACCATCGCCCCCCCCCCCTGCCCCCTCAGCCACCCCCTACCTCACTCCCGCTTCCCATCCTTCCACCCGCCCACCTTTCCCATCCTCCTCTTGCAACCCGCTCTCCCATCCGCCCCCTGCCTTTGCTATTCCCCGCCCCCTCCGCCCCCCCCCGCTCCCCGATTGCCTCCGCGCTCCCCCATCTCCAATACCCCTTCCCATTGCCTGGCCGAGAGAGGGAAATAATGGCCTGGGTGCGAGGAGGAGGAGGAGAAGAAGGAGGAGGAGGAGGAGGAGGAGGAGGAGGGGGAGGAGGAGGAGGGGGAATAGGAAGCGGTGTCGCCGAGCTCCTGCGCACCTACGCGGGGAATTCCAGCCAGCAAAACCTGCAGCTGCACGACGAGACGCTCCGCTACGACACCGTGCTGCGCGTTTGTTGAGAAGACCTGGCCGGGCGGCCGCTCGGGCCCGCGACTCGCCGAGGAGGCTCGCGCAGAGCTGACGCGCCCTGGCGCCGAGCCCTCCTGTGGGGCCCTGTTGGCTGCCGCATTCTGTGAGGAGACGCGGCAGAGGACGGCTGCTGCGGTACACATCGCGCGGCTGTTGAGCAGCCCGTTGACCTGCACATCAGAGCCGGCTTGCTGTCTGCGGGCGGCCCCGGGGCAAGTTTTTTTTTTTTTTTTTTTTTTTTTTTTTTTTTTTTTTTTTTTTTTTTTTTTTTCTTTCCGGTACCCGACGGAGCCCCTTTGACACTTTGAGGGCGTGGACTGGAGCACCTCTTGCCGCCGCCACCTGCAGCTGTCGCGGCCGGAATGCTCGCTCGCGAAGCTGTCGCGGGCATCTGCTATCTGCTGCGACTAGACGGCGGCCAGCGCCACTTGCGCAGCCCCGCTGGACGAAGACGGCTACCACGCCTGCGCTTCACACTCTGGCGGTGGCGTAGTCAGGCGCCTCGCCGAGTTGGGAAAGACGCTGGGGAATTTGGCGGGGAGATGGCGCCACTGCGCGCCCCTCTACGAACAACGAATCCCTGCTTGGGATAAACGCCGCGCGCGGCGGCCCGCAGAAGTGCCCGGCCCGCCGGTCCTGGAAAGCGCCATACTGGACCTCCAGTACGCGGAGGTGGATTGATCCTGGTGGGTGGACGTGACGGTCCGCCACCCAGCGGCAGTCGACGCGGCGGCGCTCCGGGCCGCGGCGCGCGGGCCGGGAGAAGCTACGCGCAGGGCCGAGCTCGAGAAGCACGAGAGATATCCTGGGGAGCGCTCGGTTGCGCTCGCCCTGGAGGCCTCTGGCCGTCTTGGCGCTGAGGCTCGGCAGTGGCTGCTGACGCAGGTGCGCGAGCTCCCCGAGGACATGCAGACAGGGGTCTTGGCGCCCACAAGGCGCCCAGCTGCGCGCTGCAGCGCCAGGTGGGGCGCCAGCTCCGGCGCGCCGCCCGGCTGCGGTGAGCCGTGCGGGCTGCTGGGCCCAGGGTGGGGGCGACGGTGAGTTGGGGCGCAGGGCCAGAAGCGGCGGCGCAGTGGAGGCCGATCCGCCCGGGGCGCGCCCTGGCGGCCGCGGAGGGCGCCAAGGGACTGGGCC
>CAUYUJ010016412.1:180494-188802 GCA_963575745.1 Prorocentrum cordatum | reverse complement strand
GGAGGCGGAGAATGAGGAGGAGGAGGAGGAGGAGGAGGAGAGGAGGCGGATGAGGAGGAGGATGAGGAGGATGAGGAGGCGGAATAGGAGGAGGGTGGGAGATGATGATGATGATGATGATGATGATGATGATGATGATGATGATGATGATGATGATGATGATGATGATGATGATGATGATGATGATGATTATGATGGTGATGGTGATGGTGATGGTGATGGTGATGGTGATGACGATGATGCTGATGTTGATGATGATGATGATGATGATGACGATGATGATGATGACGATTATGATGCTGATGATGCTGGTGATGCTGATGCTGATGATGTTGATGATGATGCTGGTGATGATGAGGAGGACGAGGAGGAGGATGACGATGAGGACCCGGATGGTAATGATGCGCTTCTCTATTCTCCTTGCCGCTCGCGCCCGTTCAGGTCCTGCAGCTTCTCGGCCCCAAGCTTGCTCTTCTCGCCCCCCGCTCCCCCCGCCGCGCGCGCGCGCGGCCAGGGCGCCAGGGGGCTTGCGGGTGCCACCGCCGCGCAGGTTCCTCTTCACCTACGCGGCGGTGTTCTACTTGCTGGGCTACGAGCTGCTTTGGGCCACTGCCGCAGGCAGGGGTCCCAACGCTTCCTCCGTGATCTGGCTGGTTCGGGGTCGCTCTTTCACCCCGCCAGTCAGAGCTCGGGTGGGGGTGGGCCGGCTGCCTCCTGTGGGCACCCGGCAGCGGCGAGTGTGCACACTCTCCGCTCGGGCGCCGCTGCCCCCCTGGCAGTGCGCGCCCGTGTCATCTGGGCGTGGCCCCAGCCAGGCCGTCCAGGCAGGCGTCTGACCTGCTCGCGGGTTCCTCCCGCGCCTGCCGCAGCTGCTGCTCGTGTGACGCTGGCTTCTGAGCCCCGTCCCGCAGGCTCGGCATCCGATGGCGCCTGCCTCCCTTTCGCCGCTACAAAACTCCCCTCCTTCCTCTTGCCTCTTCCCCTTGGACCCCGGAGCGGACGCCCATCTGAGGAGAGGAGTAGGAGGTGGAGTTCCCTCGCATCACGAGGAGGCCGCGCCATCGGCCCGGAAGAAGAGTGCTCGCGCTACGCCCGTTGCCGGCGCCACTCAAGGGTCGAGCCCGCCCGCCGCCGAACGGTCTATTGCTCGCGCCACGAGTGTCGCCGCCGCCTCTCGGAACACCGCCCGCCTGGCAACAGGCGGAGAGGCCACCGGCGCGAAGATAACGGCGTCCAGGACGGAGGAGTCGGAGTCGGTGGACCCTCTCTTTCTCCACTCCCCCTCTACTCCTCCCCCTCCAGTCGCCGCTTCGCCATGGCTCAGCTGCCGTTCGCGGCATCGTTTCCCTCGCGTGGGCAACGACAGGCGCGCGCGCGCCCAGGGCCCTTCGGGCGGATCGGGACCCAGCGGATTTGAGGGGGTTGGCATGCGCCCTTCCAGCGATGCTGCTACGGCCCCGCAGGGGAGGGGTCGTGCCGCCCACTCAACCGTCGGCCTGGCTCACCAGTCTGGCCGCCCGCCGCGAGCAAGTTTTCTGGCCGCCTCGCCCGCTCCCGCGGGTTTTCGGCCCCCTCCAGGGTCGGAGCCGTCGGTTGTCGAAACCAGGCGGGGCGGGAGCTCTGTTCGTTTGGCAATCACCCACGAGCTGTCGCGCGCGGTGCCTCCCCCGCCTACTGTAGCGGCGGACGCTGTGGATTCTGGCGGTTTGGAGGGGGTGGGTATGCGCTCCTCCAGCGATGCTGTTGCGGCCCCGCAGGGAGGGGTTCGTACCGCTCCCCCAGCCGCCACCGCAGTTAACCAGCTTAGCACCCCGCCGCGAGACGGTCCCAAGGCAGCTTTGCCCTCGCTTTCGGGACTCCAGCTCCCTTCAGGGTTGGAGCCGCCGTCACAGACGCGTGCCGAGCGCACAGGGCCACCGCGGAGCAGTCCCAGAGCCGCCTCGCCGACTCGCGCCAGCTTCCGGCCCCCCCCTGGGTTGGAGTCGCCGTTACAGCCGCGTGCTTGGCGGATGGGCCCACCGCCTGGCTTTGATGCACGAACACCAGCACTGCCGGCGGCAGCACCAACGCCTGCGCTTACGCCGGCACCAGCGCCAGCGCCTCCTCCTGCGCCGAGGCCGGCACCGATGCCTGCACGAGCGCCAGCACGGACAGCGGCAGCACCGACGCGTGCGCTTACACCAGCACCAGCGCCAGCGCCGCACCGACGTCAGCATCAACGCCAGCACCTGGCGGCGTCAGCACCGACGCTTGCGCTTACGCCGGCACCAGCGCCAGCGCCTACGCCAGCACCGAGGCCAGCGCCGACGCCAGCCCTGACGCCAGCACAGACGGCGGCAGCACCGACGCCTGCGCTTCCGCCGGCACTAGCGCCAGCGATTACGCCAGGGGGCGCTTCGACAGTGTTGCCCTTCCACCCGCCACCTGGGTTTGAGGCGCTGTCGGGCCCTGCGGTCTGGCAGGTGGGGCCATCTCCCTGCCTCGCTAGCCTGGAGGCGGGCGCTCGGGTGCCGCCGCCGCACAACCGTTGCGCGACCGACGCCGCGGTTGGGTTTCCTTTTCCTGACAGCGGAAGTGGGCAGTCGGCGATCCCCTGCCTAGGGGCCTCACCCCTGCCTCCAAGGGAGCCGCTTGCGGTCAGTGCCTCCCGTGCGAGCGCCCACGCCATCTTGCACTCGCTCGGGCTACTCGGGAATCCAACCTCGGCGTCGACGGACCCCGCGTCCCTGCCAGTGTCGGCCCCCTTGTTGTCAGGCGCTACGCGACATGTTTCTGCTGCTGCAGATGGTTTCGGGGTAGCTGGTACCTGCCTGCCGGGCGCCGCTGCTTCGGCGCCACAGAGCACGGGTCGCATTGATCCCTCAGCCCCCGCCGCAGCTCGCGATTTGGGCACGCCGCCGCAAAGCTGTCCTATGGCCACTTCGCCGTGTCTTCCAGGCTTCCTGCCCCCACCAGGGCTGGAGCCGCCGTCACGGCCGTGTGCCTCGCGTCGCTCTGGGGGCGCCCTCCGCGAGGCTAGAGGCGCTCCAGCCCTTCGCCGACGTGGCGGTTCGTCTGGGTTTTCAGCCATTCGGGATCGCGGCCACGTTGGCCAGGGCACCTGCGCCACCTCATCGCGTCCAGCTGCGCGCTGGGACCCCAGCTTCGGCGCTCGTCTCAGCGTGGGGGAAGGCTCGGTCGAACGCCCCTCCGCAGGCGCTCCCGCCTGCCCCTCCCGCGCGCGTCCCCCCGCCACTTGGGCGGGCCGACCCCGCTGCGGTCGCCGGCTCCGCCGAGGGGGTCGCAGGGGACGCACTGGGGCTGCCTGCCGAGGCGCCCCAGAGGGCTCTCGATCTGGCTTTCATCTGCCAGCGGGAGGCGCTGCAGCGGTGCATGTTCATCGTCCAGCTGGTGGGGGGCCGCGGCTACCTCGGAACCGCATGGTTCCTCACGGGGATCAAGCCCCCCCGTGTCGCGTGACCTGGTGCGGGTGGCGGCAGGCCCTTGCCGCGCCCGTTCCGCCGGCTCCCAGGCCGCCGGCGGAGCCGCCCTCCACGGCGGCGCATCCCACCACAGGGGTGGACGCACGCGAGCTGCGTGCACCGGCCGAGGGTTCACGCAGCGGCGAGTCGCTGTAAGCGACGACGCTGCTGCTGCCAGGCGTGCCTGGGCTGAGCGAGGCCGTGAGAGTAGGCACGCGCTCCTCCAGCGATGCTGTTGCGGCCCCGCAGGGAGGAGTTCGTGCCGCTGTCGCGACTCTCGCTCTACCCCTGGCTCCCCTTCAGGGCCGAGTGGCCATTTTGGCAATTTTCACCGTGCTGCCGAAGCCCCTTCCGACGGGGACTCAGGCGCACCGCCCGTCGCTTCCATCGGTTCTGTTGCCAGTGGGAACCCCCCTCGAGTCGACTTGTCCTCCGGGGTCACTACCGTGCCACCGGCCCCTCGAGTTGACCTGTCCTCAGGGGCCGCTGCCAGTTCCGAAGCCTCTCGCGTTGACTTGTCCGCGGGGGATTCGAGGCCGTCTGCACCTACCGGCACCACGCCTTCCTTTCCCAAGGTCGCGCCCTTTGTCGCTGACCTTTCTGCCTTGCTGCGCCTGTTTCCTGGCGCGAACATCGATATCACCCATTGGGCTGCTGCTTTAGCTCAGGTTGGGATGGGTGCTCGTTGTTCTCTGTCGTCTTTCACCCGCACCTCCCTCAGCGCGTCGGCCCGGGACGGCTCGTACGTGTTGGAGCCGCCTCCCCGCGATCCTTGGCCGTGCCCTCCAGCGCCTTCTCTGCCGCCGCCTCCTGTAACCTTGACGGGTCGCGCGCGCGAGCGGTGGCGCTTGAGGCGCGCAGCGCGCACCTTAGCACAGCACGCCGTTGTTGCGCTAAACTGGCTCACCTTGGGCCATCCCAGCCTCGCTCCCATCGAGGCCCATGTGTGCACAGCGGCCACGCCCTGCCAGGAGGGTACTCGCGACCGCCTCGAGCGGTTGTGTCGGATCGCAGTTCGCCTTGCCCGCGGCGGCAAGAGCGACTTAGGTCGGGCTTTCTCCAAGTTCGACGCCACTGAAGTCTCGCTCCATGGCCTGGCCACCCATGTTGCAGCTATCGAGGCTTCCTTCACCTCCTCTTCCCAGGTGCCCGCCCCCATGCGGCAATGCCCGTCCAGCGCGCCTCCTGTGCCTGGATCGTTGGCTTCGGCGGCAGGCTGGGACTCCACCCAGTCTGAGCCCTTCGACCTCCGAGTCAGGGCGTCCCGCATCAAGTGGGATTATTCTCCGACGTTTGATCCCACTCCCTTCCTCGCCGACGCGCGGGTCCGCAAAGCTTTTCACGACCCCGAAACCATGCGTTTTCCGTCGGCCGAGTGGCCATCGGGCCTCCCGGGGGCCCGCGTCCACATGGACCGTGATCAGCTGTGGGAGCTTCTTCGGAAGTGGGACTCCTGCGGCGCCCTGTACTTGACTCCCACCTCAGACCTGGCTTGGGATGAGGCTTGCGGAGCGTTCAGGGTCCCCAAGGACAGCGAGTACGATCGGCTGATTCTTAATTCCCACGGTGGTGAACAGTCGCTGTCAGAGCATTTCTTCCAGCACTCAGCGCCTTGGGCAGGGTTTCCTGCTCTGCCGCATGGGTCTCGCTGCAGGCGAGTGGTTGGTGGTGTCATGCGATGACTTACGCGAGTTCTATTACACCTTTAAGGTGCCACCAGCTCGAGCGAAGCGCAATGCCCTCCGCGTGCGGCTGCCAGTGCGCGGTTCAAGGCATTCAATGCGTGGCGCCCTGACCTCGAGGGCGTGGATGTTTCCCCGTGCTTGAACGCGCTGGCTATGGGCGACAACATGGCCGTGGAAATCGCAAACTCTGCGCACGAGGGTGTCCTTCGCAGCTTCGGGGCTCTTCGCCCCCATGAGCAAGCTGTGCACAGGACTCCGTTTCCGCGTGGCCATTTCGTCGAGATGTTGAACATCGACGATCACACGGGCTTCCAGAAGCTGTCCTGGAATGGCCTAGCTCCCCGCCCCGACGACCCAAATCGTCGTGATAAGGAGGTGTTTGCTGCGTGCGACCGCGGCTACCCTCGCGTGGGGCTGGTCCAGCACCCTGGTAAGCGGACCCGTGGCGCGACTCATAAGGTCGTGGTCGGTGCCGAGGTGGAGGGTCGGATAGGCATCGTGTGCGCGCCTCTTGTGCGCACCGTGGCCCTGTGCCGGCTAACCCTCATCCAAGTGTACCTCGGTCATTCGACCCGCGCGGTGCTAGCGTCGCTCGTCGGATGTTGGGTGCAAGTGTTTCTCTTTCGCAGGCCCATGCTGTCGATTTTCACGCACGTCTACAACTTCCTGTCGTCGTTGTCGACGGAAGATGGGTTCGAATACGAGCTCCCCGTCTCCGTTCGCGACGAGCTGCTAGCCTGCACTTACCTGGCCTTTGTCGCCATTACCGACCTTCGCGCGGGCTACTCCCCCGAAGTGTTCGGCACGGACGCCTCCCTCGGCTGGGGGGAGTGGTCCGCTCCTCGATCAGTCCACATCTCTCCCAAGAGTTGTGGCGCCGGTCTGAGCACGGAGGGTGGCACACGGTCCTCCACAACCGAAGTTTGCTTGCCGTGCTGGACCGGGGAGTCCCATTAGGCCCCGAGCTCACCCAGCTGCATCGCGATTTGGGGCTCCCTTCCATTGAGCCCCCAGTCGCGCCGCACTGGATAAGCGAACTGTCGGAAGCGCTGCACTTCCGCCTGGCCTATAAATGGGAATTTCGAATGCCGCGTCACATCAACATCCTGGAGGCCACTGTTTTCAAGAGTCTGTGCAAGTACTGCTGCGTTCGCATGCCGGACTCTCGGATCCCTGTGCTGCTCGATTCTAAGGTCGCCTTGGGCGCGGCCGCCCACGGTCGCAGCAGCTCTCCAGGGCTTTCCCATGTCCTCAGCACGGCTTTGCCTTACATCTTGAGCGGTGGCTTATACATGGGTGGCCTCTATGTGCCCACCGACGTCCACAGGGCGGATGACCCCACCAGGAATCGGCCTGTGCGCCCCCCCTCCAGGGAGGCTCCTGCGTGGCTGGTCGACGCTGAGGCGGGCGATTTCGGTAGGTTCGATTGGGTCGCACTTGCTGACGCGCATTCTCCCTACCCCACTTGCCTATGGGGACGGCTCGCCGCGCTAGTCCTAGCACAGGGGCTCCTTGCGCGGGGGAATGCCCGGGCCGCCCATGGTCTGGCGGCACGTCCCCCTCTCTCGCCCGCCCCCGCGGCCGACGCATGGTTTGCAAGCGCGGCCGCCGCAACTGGGGTCGAGGCGCCGGTTTTTCTCGAAGCTCCCGGCACGCTTCCGCAGCCCGACCCAGCGCAAGCCGAGGCTCCAGAGATTCCTAGGCGGAACGCCTCTCCCGCGGTGGGCGGCGGATGCCTCGGGGGAAGGAGCGCCGAAGGTGCCGCTGAGCTCTCCGCGCTTCCCCATGAAGCCTCCCAGGGCGCGTCGCCTTTCGAAGCGCCCTTCAGGCCGGGCGCGGCCCCCGTTGCCGCTGGCCCGCCCGGCGCGCCCGCCCAGCTTTCGGCGGCCAGGCCGAGGCTCGCCGCCCGGACCGATCCCAAGCGACCCGCCAAGGTTGCAAAGGTGCGGACGGCGCGCGAGCTCCTTCAGCTCAAACCGGGTGCCGACTGGTCGGCCATGGAACGCCAGTTCCGGCGGTTGGCCACGCCGCACCGCCCGGACAGGGCGCGCCATCGCCCATTGTCCGCATCGGACCGCGCGGACGCCTCTCCCCTCTGGTCCAGGTTCTGCGACGCGAAGTCGCTCCTGCTTGGCGAGGCTTCTCGTTGCCAGCCGGGAGCGGGAACCCTACCTTGCCAGGAACGGGAGCACGGGACTTGCCGCGGAGGCGTTCGTGCGGGCCCGCGCCTATATGCAAGAGCGCGGCCGTGGCCAGACGGGCGCGCCGCCGGCGCCTGCCAGTGCTTGCAGCCCGAGCTGGGCGGAGCACGGCCGGATTTCGGGGCCTCCGCCTCTGGGACTCCCTCGGCGCCCTGCTCTTCGCGCGGAAGGCGCCATCGGCCAGCTCGTCCAGCGGAAACGGTTCGCGCTGAGCGCCCCCGTCGTGCGCGCGCTGCTCGTGCGCCCGCGGCGCTGCTCTCGGCGCCTGGCGCGGCCGCGCCGCCCCCGGGTCGTAGGGCCAGGCGCACTGCCAATTTCGCGCTGTGGGGCCAGCCTTGCGCGCGCCATCGCGCCGCCGCGTCGGCGGACGAGGGGCGTGAGCCTTTGCCTTCGCGCTCCTGGAGCCCGGGCCTTGGAGCAGGCGCGCCCGGTGCCCCCTCCAGCAGCGCCCGGCTCGGCAGCACCTCGAAGTGGCGCGACGCGCCGCTTGCGCCGGGGGACGGCGCCCGCGTTCCGCATACTTTTTCCGACCGCGCCCCGCGACGCCAGTCGGACTCGCAGGACGCGCCGCCAGTGGCGTCGCCGCGGGGCTCTCGCCGCGCACCGCCGCCGCGGGGCGCTCGCGCGAGCACCCGCTCGGCTGGCCCAGCCGCCCGCTTCGCGGCCGCTCCGCCGCCGCGCGGCTCCGGCAGCGACCCCGCTTGCGACCTCGCTTCCGGAGCTCGCGACCCGCCCACGGTCACCGGCTCGGCGAGCTCCGGGAGCTTGCCGGTTGGCGCATTCTCGGCGCGGGGCGCCAGGATCAGCATGGGCCCTCCTGCTCGCGCCGCCAGTGCGCCACCAGCATTACGCGTCGACGGTGCACCCATGCGGGTTCCTGCGGATCGATTGCGGCCGAACGCGCTTGCGCGCATACCCGCGGCCTCGGGGCCCGCCGCCGCCTCCTTCGCCATGCTTGAGG
>CAUYUJ010016412.1:130494-175494 GCA_963575745.1 Prorocentrum cordatum | reverse complement strand
GCTCTCGAGGGTGAGCGCCGCCAGCGGCCAAGAACCAGCCAATTTTCGACGATTGGGAGCGTCGAAGAGCAAGAGAGCCAAGAGCAAAAGAAGATTTGGAGCGTCGATTTGGCAGAGCCAGTGGCCAAGAATCAGCCAAGAGGGCCTTGCCTTCGAGGACCGAAAGAGTCGTGGTCTCTTCCGCGGCGGAAGGGCGGCGGAAGGGCGGCGGAACTCGAGCGAGGCCGCCCCTCCGGTGGCGGAGGCCGGCGGAAGCTCGGCGGGAGGCGGCAGGAGTAAGAGATGCGCCCCCGCAGGAGATGAGAAGTTTTCGGGTTCAGAGTTTGCGGAATCGCCCACTTGGCGATCAGAAAACCGCCGATCGTTCGGTGCCAGAGCCACCGCTTGGGTCGTCGTCCTCCTCCTCCTCCTCCTCCTCCTCCTCCTCCTCCTCCCCCTCCTTCTCCTCCTTCTCCTCCTGCTCCTCGTCTTCTTCCTCCTCCTCCTCCTCTTCCTGCCGAAGCCAACACCCAGTTGAACGATCCACGCGGTGTCCGAAGCCAGCGCTGGGGTCGTCGCCGCACGAGCCAGTCGCAATAACATCTTTGGACGGGCGGGCCCGCTGAGGCCAGCCCTCCTATTGCCTCCGCTGGCCTGCGGGCGCATCCGAAGACGCCAGAAGATCTAGGACCATTTTTGAACGACGACGACGGCGACGGCGACGACGACGGCGACGACGGCGACGGCGACGACGGCGGCGACGACGGCGACGACGGGGACGACGGCGACGGCGAAGGCGACGGCGACGGCGACGGCGACGACGGCGACGGCGAAGGCGACGGCGACGGCGAAGGCGACGACGACGACGGCGGCGACGACGGCGACGAAGGCGACGACGACGACGGCGGCGACGACGGCGGCGACGACGGCGACGACGGCGACGACGGCGACGGCGAAGGCGACGGCGACGGCGAAGGCGACGACGGCGACGAAGGCGACGACGACGACGGCGGCGACGACGGCGCTGGCGACGGCGACGGCGGCGGTGACGGCGCTGGCGACGGCGACGGCGGCGGTGACGGCGACGGCGACGGCGACGGCGACGACCTCCCGACCTCCCCTGGTGCGCGTCCTGGCCCAGAATTTCGAGCCGAGTCCAGCCGTGGCGACGAGGGCGCCCCCGGAGCCCCGACAGGCAGGCCGACAGGCGCCCCGCAGCCTCGATCCACGACCCTGGCACCCGACGACGACTGCGCTGGCGCCGCCGCCCGACGACGACTGCATGGGCCTCCAGAGGCCTCTGAAGGCCTCTGGAGACCTCTTGGTGATTTGTTTGAGCGCTGGAAGCGGTTGACCTAGTCGTAAGGCGCTGTCTTTGAGCGTTTGCGTCTGCGTTTGCGTCGTCGTCGTCGTCGTCGTCGTCGTCGTCGTCGTCGTCGTCGTCGTCGTCGTCGTCATTGTTCCAAGGTTCTCGTCGTCAGCGACGGCGGCGGGGCGCGCCGGGGAGGCGCTGGGGCACACGGGGATCCCGCAGCAGCTGCGGCTTCTGGACATGGGCCGCCAGGGCCAGCTGCACCACGTCTTCGGCGTCGGCTCCGGCGGGGGGAGGGTCGCGGATCGTTGGAGGAAGAGGAGGCGACACCAGCAGCAGCAGCAGCAGCAGCAGCAGCAGCAGCAGCAGCAGCAGCAGCAACTGCACCAGCACCACCACCACCACCAGCACCAGCAGCACCACCAGCACCGCCACCACCACCACCACCACCACCACCACCACCACCACCACCACCACCACCACCACCACCACCACCACCACCACCACCACCAGGGGGGCCACCTCCGGCGAGGAGGTCATGCCTCCCCGAGCTGGGGGCGAGGGGTATCTCGAGCGAGAGGGGAGGTGAGCCATGCCACCAGGAAGGCCCTCGCCGGCGCCTCGCGCCTGTGGTGGTGGTGGTGTGTCGCTTGTCCTTTCTCTCTAGATCGAGGGGGGTTCGAGGGTCGAGGTTCGAGGATCGACGTGGCGTGGTTCGCCTTTTTTTGCAAGGGCCTCCAGGGGGCTTCTCGTCGCCACTGCTGGGTCCGCCTCGACGTTCTGGCTTGGGCAGAGCCCAGTGGATGTCCGGGGGCGGATTTTTGAGGGAGGAGCAGATGAGGGAGGGGGAGGAGGAGGAGGAGGAGGAGGAGGAGGAGGAGGAGGAGGAGGAGGAGGAGGAGGAGGAGGTGGAGCCAAAAGTAAGGAGGGTAGGGCTCCCAGACATTCAACGTATTGAACAACAACAGTACTTACTCAAGGGCTTCGCAGTTTTCGGCATCCGGGGTCCCCGCTGGGCCCCAGGATCGTCAGAAAACAGCTCGGGAAGGAACCCGAGCTGCACCCAATCGCCACCCCTTGTTGCGGAATGGACCTTAGGAGGAGCAGGAGGAGTATGATGAGGAGGAGGAGGAGGATGAGGAGGAGGAGGGATGATGGAGACGGCGCCGACGACAGCGACCGCGCAAGACGACGACGGCGACGACTCCCGACGGTCTCCTTAGGCCTGCAGAGCCTTCGAAGGGCTTCGGAGGTTTCTCGGGGCCCAAAGAGATCCAAAAGCGGCAGGGAACGCTTGACCCCCCGTGGACACCCCGATCTCTGCGGCGCAGACAACAGCCCCCGACGACGACGACGACGACGACGACGACGACGACGACGACGACGACGATGACGGCGACGACGACGGCAACGGCGGCAACTGACGACGACGTCAACTGACGGCGACGTCGATCCCCAACGACAGCGACGACCAACAGCGACGATGGCACCCGACGCCCGACGCCGACGACGGCGCCCGGCGCGCCCGACGTCGGCGGCGGGCGCAGGCGCGACCGCCGCGGGCGGCTTCTCCGCGGGCGGCGCGGGCGGCGCGGGCGGCGCGGGCCTGGCGGCCTTCGAGGCGGCGGACGTCGTCGTCGGGCGCCGTCGTGGTGGTCGTCGTCGTCGTCGTCGTCGTGGTGGTGGTGGTGGTGGTCGTCGTCGTCGTCGTCGTCATCGTCGTCGTCGGTGTGGAGATTTTTCGGGGCGTTTTTCCGTGGTTCTCGTTGCCACATTCGGACGCAGCTCTAGAGACCAGGCAAGGTGGGGGTCTTTTCAGCTTTTTCTGCTTTTCTGGTGGTCCTCGTTGCCAGGACGCAGCTCCAGAAACCAGGCAGGGTGGACCCCAGGAGGTCTCCAGGGACAGATCTTGGGCGGATGGGCAGCCTTCGAGGCGGCGGAAGAAGGGGCTTCGCAGGATGCAGGATTGGCGTTCGGGGAGCTTTGAAAGATTCTTCGGCCTCATGGGGCTCTCTCCTCGCCACAGCTCTGACACTTGACCCCAGGAGGGGTCAGGTGTCAGATTCGTCGTCGTCGTCGTCGTGGTCGTCGTCGTCGTCGGCGTCGTCGTGGGCATCGTGGTCGTCGTCGTCGTCGGTTTCGGCGTCGGCGTCGGCGTCGGCGTCGGGTCGCTGGGTTGAAAGCTGGTGTTGGTCGTCGTCGTCGTCGCTGTCGTCTGGTGCCGCCGTCGTCGTCGGGCGCCCTCGTCCGACGCCGTCCTCGTCGTCGTCGCCGTCGGGCCTTGTCGTCGTGGTCGTCGTCGTTGTCGTCGTCGTCGTCGTGGTCGTCGTTGTCGTGGTCGTCGTTTTCGTCTTTGTCGTCGTCGTCGCCGTCGTCGTCGTTGTCGTCGTCGTCGTCGTCGTCGTGGTCGTCGTTGTCGTGGTCGTCGTTTTCGTCTTTGTCGTCGTCGTCGCCGTCGTCGTCGTTGTCGTCGTCGTCGTCGTCGTCGTCGTCATCGTCGTCGTCGTGCGCCGGCGCCATCGTCAGGCGCAGTCGGGCGCTGTCGTCGTCGTTGTCTTTGTCGTCGTCGTCGTGCTTGTCGTCGTCGTCGTCATCGTCGTTGGACGCCGTCGTCGTCGGTCGTCTTCGCCGTTGTCAGGCGCCGTCGGGCGCTGTCGTCGTCGTGCATTGTCGTCGTCGTCGTCGGGCGTCGTTGGTGCATTCGTCGTCGTCGCCATGTCTTGTGAACCAACGTCTCGGGATAATGCTGTTTCTATGGAGTGCTTAGCCTCTAAAAGGTCTTCGTCTGTGGCCGTAATCC
The DNA here is from genome assembly GCA_963575745.1 of Prorocentrum cordatum. NCBI lineage: Eukaryota > Dinophyceae > Prorocentrales > Prorocentraceae > Prorocentrum > Prorocentrum cordatum. The sequence continues at coordinate 171,403 of CAUYUJ010016412.1, read as the reverse complement.
ACGATGGGATCAGTAGTCGGAGAGACACGCCCCCCCACAAAGTCCTTTATGGATCTGTGCGGTTGAACTTGGACTCGCTCTCGGAAGGGCATCTCGTACCTCGTCGTTTGTGTCCTAATGCTCGGCGGCGGGCGCGGGGGGGAAATGAGAAGGGGCGGGACTTCCGAGGCTTCTGAGAAGTTTCTGGACTTCTGAGAGGGCTTCTGAGAAGTTCTGTCTGTATTCGAAATAGGCCAAGGAAGCGTCTCAGAAGCCCCCCGGACTTCTGAGAAGTCCCGCGGCCTTCTGAGAAGGCCTGCTCCTTCCCATTTCCCCCCCTGGGCTCGTCGCCTAAATGCGGCAGCGTCTTGGCTTATCGACATCATACCTCGCTGCCCCGGGGATCGGCACCACCTCGGCATGCTGAGACTCTGTGCGTGCGTCGCCCCCCCCCCCCCCCCCCCGGGGCGACGCGCGCTCCGAGAAGCCTTCTCGGATGCGCCTCGTGGCGGGCGCTCTCTGGCGCCGTGCCGCTCGGGGAACGATGTGCTGCGAAGGATGGCCACATTTTCCACCACCACTACCATACGTGGGACGGGGGAGCAGGGAGGATGAGGAGGTCCTCCTCCTCCTCCTCCCTCCTCCTCCTCCTCCTCCTCCTCCCTCCTCCTCCTCCTCCTCCTCCTCCTCCCTCCTCTCCTACTTATGGTAGTGGTGGTGAGAAATGGGCTCATCATGCAAGATGGTTGTCCCAGATGTTCGGGTCGGACGCACGCCTCCGAGGAGCGATGCAGTGAGGCGTTCCAATGACAGCCTTCCGAAGGAGCTGTCATCTCTTCCGCCGCGGAAGGGCGGCGGAAGGGCGGCGGAAGGACGGCGGAAGTCAAACGAGGCCGTCTCCGCCGGCGGAAGCCGGCGGAAGCTCGGCGGAAGGCGGCGGGAGCAAGACATGCGCCTTCAAGAGATGAAAACGCTTTTGGGATCAGGGTTTTCGGGAGCGCCCACGTAATACTACGGTGGGGGCGTTGGTTAAGGACTAGTCCCAGGATGCGCCAGACCCTGGAGGATTCCTTATCCAATGAGGGCGGCGGTGATATCCATGGCCGATCCACGATTGGCTTTCCACTGGCTTACAGACCCCGGATTCCTTATTTAAGGGTTCTTTATCCAATGCTCACACCGTAGCGTGTCCTTCTGGGTCAGATTGTGGAGGGGATCCTGGCGCAGAGCCAGCGCGGTCTGTCTCCCTGTGCTTGGCGGTCACCACGGAGAGGAGAGGGCAACGCTGCCGGGGGGGAACTGCGCTCCTCACGCTGCAGGCACGGAGCTGAGATCATCTTGCCCATTCCCCCTCCCCCCCCTCCTCCTCCTCCTCCTCTTCTTCTTCTTCCTCCTCCTGTTCATCCTCTTCCTCCCTTTCCTCTTCCTCCCTTTCCTCTTCTTCCTTCTCCTCCTCCTCCTCCTCCTCCTCCTCCTCCTCCTCCAATGCATCAGCCATGGATCGCAACAGAGGTATTGCCAGTGCCACCTGCATGGGAGCCGCTGCCGCTTTGGGACCCGATGGAAGTCTCACCACCACCTGACAAACACGAGTCTTTGCTGGGACACCTGAGTGCCGATGGGGCCTCCATGGACGAAGCCGTTGTGGCAATCCGAAGGAGCGATGTTGTACGACTTAAGGAAGCCGCATCGGCAGGTATACACTTCAGCGACCGTGTGATTCCTTGGATATCTTGTGATTATGAGCTGTCTCGTTGCGTGATGTTAAATGAAAGGCAGTGTAGGCCATTTCCAGTGGAAACCGTCTCGGCGGTGTGGCGAGAGACCAAAACTAAGGCGAGAGGCCCCCAATCGGCATCCCCCCCGACAATGCGCTGTTTACCTCGAACTCCTTCTGAGTGAAGGGTTCGGGGTACTTCAATCTTGAGACTGGCGGGCATGACGCTTCATTGGTTGGGTCGCCGTCGCTGTCGTCGTCGCCTCCAGGGCGTCGTCGCTGTCGTCGAGCGCCGTCGTCGTCGAGCGCTGTCGGCGTCGCCCGCAAGGCGGCAGACGGGGCGCTGCTGGAGCGGCTGGCGGACTTCGACGAGGGGGCCGCGGTGGGCTTTTTGCCTCCCGTCGTGTTGCTGCTGAGTTCGGGGCAGGGGGGTTGGCACTGGCTGCGCAGCACACTCCGTAGCACAGCGTCCACGTGCGCAGTGCCTGCTCCCAGCGGAAGCTGCGGCGGTGACCAGCGCACCATCCCCATCGCGGGACAACTCGAGGTTCGAGGATCCAGGTTGTTGGGCGTTCTTGCTTTTGTGGGTGCCTCCGGGGACTTTGCAGCACTCAAGAAGGACGGGAGGAGGATGAGGAGGAGGACGAGGATGAGGAGGAGGATGAGGAGGAGAATAATGATGATGATGCTGATGCTGATGCTGATGCTGCTGCTGCTGATGATGATGATGATGATGATGATGATGATGATGATGATGTTGATGATGATGATGATGATGATGATGATGATGATGATGATGATGATGATGATGATGATGATGATGATGATGATGATGATGATGATGATGATGAGGAGGAGGAGGATGTTCGGAGGAGGAGGAGGAGGAGGAGACGGAGGAAGAGGAAGAGGAGGAGGAGGAGGAGAGGAGGAGGAGGATGTAGCAGGAGAAGGGAGGGGGATAATGATAAGGGGAGGAAGAGGTATGGCTCCTCCACCTCCACCTCCACCTCCTCCTTCTCCTTCTCTTCCTCGTCCCTCCTGCTCCCACCCCCCCGCCGGCCCCCCGCCCGCCCGCCCCTCCCTCCCGCCCTCATTTGTCCCCCGACGCCGCCGACGACGCCGCCGCTACTACCAACGGTGGCGAGGACCCCGCAGCCGACGCCGAAGCACATGCCGACGCCGACGCCGCCGCCAAAGCCGACGCTGGCGCCAAAGCCGACGCTGATGCTGACGCTGACGCCAGCGCCGATTCCGACGCCGCCGACGACGCCGACGCCGCCGCCGACTAGGACGCCGACGACGCCGACGCCGACGCCGCTGACGCCGACGCCGACGCCGACGCCGACGCCGACGCCGCCGACGACAACGAGGACGCCGACGACGCCGACGCCGAAGCAGACGCCGACGCCGCACCGCCGACGACGACGCCGACGAGGACGAAACGACGACGCCGAAGACGACGCTGACGACGCCGACGCGGAAGCACATGCCGACGCCGACGAGAACGAGACGACGCCGACGCCGACGCCGACGCCCTTTCTGACGCCGATGTCGACGTTGACGCCGACGCCGATACTGACGCCGCCGACGCCGACGCCGCCGCCAACGCCGAAGCACATGCCGACGCCAACGAGGAATCTGGCGACGCAGACGCCGACGCCGACGCCGCCGCCGACGCCGACGCCGAAGCACATGCCGACGTCGGCCAGGACGAGACGACTTCGACGACGACACCGACGCAAACGACGCCGACAACGACAACGCCGACGCCGACGACGACGACGACGACGACAACGATGACGACAACGACGACGACGCCGATGCCGTCGCCGCTGCCGAAGCGCATGCCAACGCCGACGAGGAGGACGAGACGTCGCCTTTGACGACGCCGACGACGGACGTCGAAGCCGACGACGCCGACGCCGACGCCGCGGCCGACGCCGACGACGAAAGCGACGACGCCGCCGACGACGATGATGACGCGGACGCCGTCGTCGCCACTGACGAAGAAGCATACGACGAGGACGAGACGACGCCGACGACGACGCCGACGCCGGCGTCGATGCCGTCGCCGAAGCCGACGACGCCGACGACGCCGACGACGACGCCGACACCGATGCCGACGCCGCCGCCGCCACCGCCGACCCCGACGAGGACGAGACGACGCTGATGCCGACGCCGCCGCCGCCACCGCCGACCCCGACGAGGACGAGACGACGCTGACGCCGACGCCGACGACGCCGATGCCGACGCCGACGCCGACGCCGAAGCCGACGCCGCCCCTGACGCCGACGCCGACGCCGAGGCCGACGCCGATGCTGACGCCGACGGCGATACCCACGACGACGACGACGACGCCGACGCCGACGACGAAGCCGACGCCGCCCCTGACGCCGACGCCGACGCCGAGGCCGACGCCGATGCTGACGCCGACGGCGATACCGACGACGACGACGACGACGCCGACGCCGACGACGAAGCCGACGCCGCCCCTGACGCCGACGCCGACGCCGAGGCCGACGCCGATGCTGACGCCGACGCCGACGCCGACGCCGACGACGCCAACGCTGACGCCGACAGCGAGGCCGCCGACGACGCCGACGCCGACGCCAACGCTGACGCCGACGGCGATACCGACGACGACGACGACGCCGACGCCGACGCCGAAGCCGACGCCGCCCCTGACGCCGACGGCGACGCCGAGGCCGACGCCGATGCTGACGCCGACGCCGACGCCGACGCCGACGACGCCAACGACGACGCCGACAGCGAGGCCGCCGACGACGCCGACGCCGACGCCAACGCTGACGCCGACGGCGATACCGACGACGACGACGCCGACGCCGCCGCTAACGCCGACGCCGAAGACGCCAATGCCCACGGCGACGCCGACGCAGAAGCCGACGCCGACCCTGACGCCGACGCCGACGCCGACGCCGAGGCCGACGCCGATGCTGACGCCGACGCCGACGCCGACGCCGACGCCGACGCGGACGACGAGGACGACAAGGGACGACGCGTACGCCGGCCCCGACGCCGACGACTCCAACGACGACGCCGACAGCGAGGCTGCCGACGACGACAACGCCGACGCCGACGCTGACGCCGACTCCAAGGCCGACGCCGACACCGACGACGACGACGACGACTCCGACGCCGCCGCTATCGCCGACGCCGACGAAGCCGACGCGGACGCCTTTGCCGACGCCGAAGCCGACGCCGGCCCTGACGCCGACGCCGACGCCGACGCCGCCGCTATCGCCGACGCCGATGCCGACGCCGACGCCGATGCCGACGCCGACGAGGACGACGCGGACGACGAGGACGACGACGCCGACGACGTCGACGACGTCGACCACCATGACAACGACACCGGTGCCGTAGCTGATGGCGCCATCGCAGTCGCCTTCCCGCGCCGATGGCGACGTCATGCTCTCAGGCGGATGCGCCTCTGCCGCTGGCCGTCGTCCCCGCGGTCTGCCGACTTCTCTACCTGCGGCAGGACTCGCCGCGGGGGCTGCGGCTGCGGCGGGTGCTGGGGTTGCCCGGCTGCGCGGCGGGCAGAACGGGAGGTTGAGGGGGACGGAGGGGGCGGGGTGGTGGAGGAGGGGGGGCAGGAGGAGGGCGACGAGCGGGAAGAGGGGGAGGAGGAGTGGCGAGGAGTAGGAGAAGGGGGAGGAGGACGGAATGGTGCATGAGGAGGAGGAGAAAGAGGCAGGGCGGAGAAGGGAGAAGGGAGATCGGGGGGGGAGGGAGAGGGAGGGAGCAGGAGCCTCTTTGCAAGGCGATGTAGGAGTGGACCCCTCGGGCAGGAGGTCGCGGTTGCCCCGCTCACCCGGCTCTTCTTCAACTTGCCGCGCCCTCGGCGGAGCCGCCGCCCTCCACCGCCTCCTCCCGCTCCTCGCCTCCTCCTCGTCTGCTTTTTACTGTCCGCCTGGCTTTGCCGCGATCTTGCCTGCAGCAGGCTCCGCACCCCCCCGAGAGCGACCCCGTTCGATCCCATAGCTGCGAGTCGCAGCCGCCCTCCGCCTCCCCAGGGGAGGCCACCGCTCCTGCCGCGGCAGGGTCCGACTGGGTTGTCTCGCCGTCGTCGGTCCTTCTTGGGGACGCTCGCTCCTCCTCGTCGCGGGCTGTCTCAGTTGTGCTGGTCGCCGAACAGCCGTACCCGAGTGCGGGCTTCTCGGCCCTGTGCTGCGATCGTGTGGGCGAGGGGCTCGCCAGCGATTCGGTGTGGCACCGACGGGCGCACAGGGTTCTCGAACGCCCTCGGCCAGCCTGCACTGCTGGGCTCGTGCTGTGCGCAGATCGACGGACCGACCTCCCTCCTCGTCGCTTCGAGGATCGCACAACACAACACAACGCGCACCTAGGGTTCTGTTGTGCATCGTTTTTTGCCTCGAGGGGGCCGTGTGGGGCCCCAGGACTGTCAGACACCGATCTGGGAGAAGACACCAGCCAGGATGGATCCTGGAGGCAATCCGGGGACCTGTTTTGAGCAGATGGTGAAGATGGCGGAGAAGCGAGGCTCGAGGGTCGTGGCTCGAGGATTGAGGTTTTTTCGTTGCATCTTTGGCCTCCTTTGGGCTTCCGTCCGTCCGTCCCCGATCCGCCCGGGGCCGCCGAGGTCGTTGCACCCGTCCACCCGCAGCGCGGTGCTGGGCCACTTCCTAGTGCTCCTGTGCCGGAGGGTGCAGCAGGCGGCGGGGGAGCGGGGGGGAGGAGGGGGGGGCCAGCACGAAGAAGAGAGGACCTGGACAAGCGGGTCTGTGTTTCACAGCTGCCGGCCTTCGAGGGTCCTCCGCGGGCTGTGGGGCCACCGAGAAAGGGACTCCGGAGGAAGTGCTGGTCCTGGGAGAGGCCCCGGGGTCCAGAACACGCTTCCTCCTGGACCCGCGACCCTCCTGCCAATGAGGAGGGGGGGGGGAGGGATAATTACAAGGGGAAGGGGTGGAGTGTTCGGGAATAGCCGCCATGCATTGGCAGCGTGCTTTTTTGCCTCACCAGGCCCCGACTCACTCCAAGACTTCAGGAGACTTCCTACTTCAACGATCGGACGGCTTTCCTCTGCTCCTTTCTTTGCACGGCAGCGGGCCGGATTTCAGTATACCTTCTTATTTGTTATTGCTTGTGTCTGCTTGCTTCTCTCGAGCGAAGGGTAATTATACGTATGTGCTGACGCTTCTGACCTCGGCCAGGGGCCTCCGGAGGCCTCCAGGAGACCTCCCTCGTCCTCCTCCGCCTCGTACGCTCGCCAGCCCGAGTCGCGGGGGAGACGGATGCGGAAGGGGGCAAGGGCACGGGGGGGGGTTGGACGTGGCAGAGGGCGGACAGTCAGGCGATCGTAAACATGGATCAAGGGAGCGTGGATTAGCGACGGGTCTCGTTTCCATGGGGAATCGTGGACTTCCGCCGCCGAGAGGGGCGGCACCGGGCGCCAAGTCCATGGATCGCTCATCCATGTCTGCGCGCCCCCGAGACGGGGGAGGGCGAGGGAAATGGCCCTCGGCGTCAGCTGCTCGCCGAGCCGCGCGGGGAGGCTCCTCCCGTTTGCTTGTTGGGGTACGCTGCGACGTACCACGCGCGCGGGTGCGAGCAGTCGAGTCATCGGAGGGAGGAGTCGAGCAGGGGAGAGGGGAACGGGGAAAGGGGGGATGGGCGGGGGGATGGGGAGGGGGGGAGGGGGGAGGGGGATAGGGAGGGAAGTAAATAGGGCAGGGAAAGGACAAAGAGGATGGGTGGGAGGTGAAGGGGAGGAGGATGGGAGGGAGATGTTTATTGGAAACTCCCTTCCCGCCCTCCGAAGTCTCCCATCCCTCCCCGCTACGACCGATCTCTCGATTCCCTCTCTGTGCCCCTTGTTCCAGTGCCCTCTCATTTGTCCCCTCCACTCCTCCCTTGGGGCAATAGGTCGCGGGCGCCCACAAGAGGTTGCGTGACATGCATGAGAAGCTTTAGAAGGCAGTCGATTATTTTGGTTTGCAGTTGGAAACACAGAGCCTGCGTGCTCCTGCAGTGGAGGGCGCTGGCTTCGATCTCCCTGCCGCACTCGGTCTGCAATCCATGCAGTCAACAACGGGGAAGTGGAGACAGGCGTAGCACGCGAACGCATCACGTTTCCCGGGCCCGGCGGCTACGAGATCAATTGGAGTCCAGGTGACCCTCAGGTGCTACCCATTTCGACTTAGAATCGGCTCTAAGCGGCCACATATGCATTCCAGTTGAAAGTTTCGTTCGACTCCAACCGCCAGCCTGGGGACTGCCGTCCAAGCAGCTGACACTGCTCGCTGTGGGCAACCACGACCAGGGCGAGGATGCCAGCGACGGCCACGAATCCAAGATGATGCTCAAGATACAGCTTCTGGACCCCGACGCACCGACATCAGCGCGGGACACACCGTAGGCCGCAGGCCACGACCTGCATGCCAGCGCGGACGCCAGTATCCAGGCCTATGGTCGGGAATTGGTGTCTACAGGCGTGGTCCTTCTTGCACCGCTGGGCACCTACGTGCGGGTTGCCCCGCGCTCAGGACTTGCCCTTCAGTGTATCGATGTTGCGGGCGGAGTGGTGGGCCCCGACTACCGCGGCGAAATCAAGGCGATCATGCACAACACAAGGCCGCAGACGTTCGTGGTCGAGCAGGGCCAACGGATCGCCCAACTCATCCTGGAGCACATCATCGTGGTTTCCGCGATCGTGGTCGTTCGCAGTTTTTCTCTATCTTCCCGGATTAGGTGGGTTTGGACCTATTGGCATGACGTGCTCCAGCTACGGCGCGATCCGCAGCCAGGGTGACAGTGCAGCATCCTTAGGGTCTCTCGGCAGCTATGTTGCCGAAGACCACACAGCAACCCCACCAGAAGAAGGACGGGTTAGCCCACCTGGCCCACCCGACCTGCCCCAGCAGAAGCGGGCAGCATGGCCAGGTCATATCGTCTGGGTCCTGGAGAGAGGAGGGGGCACAGCGCGAGCCAGGACCACGGATGCGATATCATTCGCTCCATCCCGTGCGAAGACGCCATCAGGTCACTGACCGACGGCGCGTTTCCCAGCACGAGCTACAGCATGCCGTGGATCGCATGCGGCACGAAACGGGACAATAATATACCATGTCCTCGACTCTTTTCCCGATTGGTGTTCACGGGCCAAGGGCGCCGGCACCAGGATCGTGATGATCGGCCGGCAGGGACCGCACTGGGCGCGCCAAATTGCGAAGCAGATGACCGACGCCAACGAGTTGCACATCAGCAGGCACAGGGCTTGCCACAAGCCTCTGGCGCCGGAGGCTCAGCAGAGCAATGTGGCCTTCGCGATGCTCGCCGGGGTCACCCATCCCCAACGCACTAAGTATGCCCTCTAGGAAAGCACATCGACCATTGGACGACCGCGAACCGACACGTGTGCCTGGCCCTGATGTGCCGCGACGCGCTGCGTCCTCCGCCTCCTGTAGTTGTACTTCAGCGAGCAACAACGCACCGCGGAAGGTGCGCTCTCGGCGAGGCACAGCAGCAGCTTCAACACCAGGCTCGAACCACCTTTCCTGTTCTGTGGCAACTGGCAAGCGCGACGCCTAGCAGCAATTTCAGGAACACTCTCGTTACCATACAACATAGTGGACAAATCGAAAAAGACGAAGTCGCGCGAACACCTTCATCAAGCAGCACACTCAGGACAACGAATCCGACCAACCACAAGAGGCGTTCGGCAACTAAGTTGTCGATGCATAGCCTGCGGCAGGGCGCGCTCGCCAGAAAGCGAAGATAAAGGGCCACTGCGGCGACGGCGGCGCTGACCTCAAGGGTCCTGTTCCATATTTTCTTGGTTCCCCAGCCACTGGCGAGCCGGGTCACGCCGACGAGTGCCACGACGACGACCTCCGCGGCAGCCTCGCCTCAGGCTTGCCTACCCGGTGGTTCCACGGCTCGTCGGCACGGACATCAGATCGCCACTCGGCGAGTGCCCAGATGATTTAGCCTGCCTTGTCCGGGGCCGCGATAAGGTTCAGCGACGTCAACCACCTCCTCACCCCACCTCCATTTGTTACGGCACTGACATCACGGATATTTCTGGTGGGGAGGCGCGGACCAGCAGACTGGTTCTCCGCCGCCGCATGAATGTGGGCGCCAGATTCAACTTGGCGACTGGCTGCAGCCTCGACGACGAGAGCCAGCCAAGGTAAATCCGACAAAGGCAGCCCCCAGAGGCCATCGGGGCTCTGTCCTGCTGGCCATTCCATCGCTGGGCTACGTTTAATTACAAACGTAACTACAGTACGTGGCTGCGCTCCTTCGACGACGCGGTCCCATGCGGCCGAATTTACGGCTACGTAGCCATGCTGAAGTTGCAGTTCGGCAGCTACTTCGTCTCCGATGAGCCCGACCCATCGCGGCCATGCGACGAGTCGCCTTGGCCAGAGGGGCTGGCGACACCCCGCGCGCATTAGGTCATCTCTGACCAAAGTCAATTTGGGCTGCGAGATCGCCGTGGGGGCATCCTACGGAAAGCCGCGGGTTTGGTCTCAGACGCCCCAGAGATACTCGAACAGTTCGCGAGCCTCAAGCGCGCCAACCAGCGCGCCCACTATTGCGTCGAGGGCCACGACAGCTTCGACGCCCAAATCTGGCCACGGAAGGTGGCCGAGCGGCTCGTCCAGGGCATCGTGGACTTGGCCGCCGCCTGAAACTCTCGCAGATCGCGAACGATTTTCGCGAATGTGACTTCGACGCGGCGGCCTTCCCATCGGTGGCCTCCGCGTCCGCGGAGGGCGAAATCAGGAGTGCCCTGGCCGCTGCGCGCGCGCGCTGCGCGCGCAATGCGTGCTGGCGCAGCGTGCGATCGGATTCGCCTTTCCAGTTCCGAGGTCCGGCCGCCTGCCGCCATCCCCATGGCGCCCCCGTGCTTTGCGAATGCCGAGGGCGCCGCGAGGAGAAGGAGCGCGAACGTCCAGCGCACGCCCGCGAGTTCAGCGTGCACACGCGCGCGGGGACCTCGCGCGCGGCCCGCCCCGAAGGCGTGGGCGGCGCTGAGGCCGCCGTCAGCCCCCGCGAGGGAGGGTCGAGAGCCGCAGAGCGAAAGATTGCGGTTTGAGAGCCACCTCGGGCTCCGGAAGGGCTCTGCTTTTCGGGCCGTTGCGAGAGGAGGAGGAGGAGGAGGAGGAGGAGGAGGAGGAGGAGGGAGGAGGAGGAGGAGGAGGAGGAGAGGAGGAGGAGGAGGAGGAAGGAGGAGAAGGGGGGGGGAGAGGAGGAGGAGGAGGAGGGAGGGGAGGAGGAGGAGGAGGAGGAGGAGGAGGAGGAGGAGGAGGAGGGAGGAGGAGGAGGAGGGAGGAGGAGGAGGAGGAGGAGGAGGAGGAGGAGGAGGGAGGAGGGGGAGGGGGGGGAGGAGGAGGAGGAGGAGGAAGAGGGGGAGGAGAAGGAGGGGGAGGAGGAGGAGGAGGAGGGAGGAGGGGGGAGGAGGAGGGAGGGAGGAGGAGGAGGAGGAGGAGGAGGAGGAGGAGAGGAGGAGGAGGAGGGGGAGGGGGAGGAGGAGGAGGAGGGCCCAGTGTAGGGCGGGCCCACGCCGAAGGGCGGGGGCGGCGCGGGCCGAGGTCGGCGGCCGGCCCCGTCGCAGCCCGGCCCGCCCGCAGCGTGCGATCGCGGCCGCGGTGCCAGCTAGCACCGCGCGCCAGCAGTCGTCGCAGCTTCGCGGCCATCATCCTCCTCCTCCTCCTCCTCTCCACCCCCCCCTCCTCCTCCCCCTCCCCCCCTCCTCCTCCCTCCTCCTCCCCTCCTCCTCCTCCTCCTCCTCTCCTCTCCTCCTCCTCCCCCTCCTCCTCCTCCTCCTCCCTCCTCCTCCCTCCTCTCCTCCTCCTCCTCCTCCTCCTCCTCCTCCTCCTCCTCCTCCTCCTCCTCCTCCCCTCCTTCCCCCCTCCTCCTCCTCCTCCTCCTCCTCTCCTCCTCCTACTCCCCCTCCTCCCCCTCCTCCTCCTTCTCCCCCTCCTCCCCCTCCTGCAGTCCCTGCGCGACGGGCCGCGTGACATCCGCGCGTCATGGCCGCGCGCGTGAATGGCGCCCACAGGAGCGCCCGCCATCTGCTTGGCCCCCCTGGCGCCGACGAGGTCGACCCGGGCTCGAAGGGGCATGCGTCCATAGCTGAAGCGGTAATGTTCGCAACTGCGCTGGGGGGGGGGGCATGCCTTGTGGATTCCGTGAGGAAGACGGCATGCCTGGGCGCTGGGCCCCGTAGAAACTGTGCAGACGGGCGAACATACCTCTTATTGCACTTCCACGTTGCGTACCGCTCACTGCATGTATCCTCCAGTGGTCATCATGACCACACCACCATCAGCATCGCCATCGTCAGAAACCTCATCACCATCTTCATCTTCACCTTATCACTATCATACCCGCCATCGTCATACTGATCACCTTGGTCCTTGTATTGTCCCCATGAACATACCCCACATATGCAGCCCATCATCTTCATCCGCAACGCCATCAAAATCACCAGCGTCATCGTCATCATCATGCTCATCACCGTTGTTTACAACATCTGCGAGTTTTGCCATCACTAGCACCGTCAACATCATCAACATCAGCCGCATCATTCGCATTAAACTTACCATCCTCAATATCTTCATCGTCAACATGCGCATTCTCATCATCACCATGCACATCGTCATCACCTTTCAGAGCACCATCACCAGCAGCACCAACACCAGCACCACCCGATGCAAAAAGGCTTCGTGAAAGGAAGATACCTGATCGACAATATCCTCGATATTGAAGGCAAATTTCTAGAGTACGCGTGTTATAACGACTGCCCGTTTGCTGGCCTGTTCCTGCTGGATTTGAAAGCGGCGTTCCCGTCGCTGTCCCACAAATGGATTTTGCACGTGCTGAATCGGATGGGCATCCCAGAGTTTATCCTCCGCGCAGTTGGCCAGCTGTATTCCGACCTCTACTCCTTCATCATTTTCGCTGGAAAAAAGTTCCCTGGGTACCGAATCACTCGTGGTATAAAACAAGGTTGCCCACTTTCAGGTGCCCTCTTCGCCCTGGCCTTTGACCCTATTTTACGGAAGCTGGAGATGATTTTGACACGTTTACCGACCCCCTCCTCCCCGTTCGCTTTCGCCGACGACGTAGGCGCTGCGATGGCCGACTTGAGGCAGTCAGTGCCCGCGATGATGAAGCACTTTCTCAGGAGCTCGATCGTGACAGGTCTGCTCCCGAATTTGAAGAAGTGCGTGATTGTCACCGGCGCGGAGTTCGATAGAACCGAGCTTAATCAAGAATTCAAAAAGTGGGGCATCAATATAAAGCCTTTCCAGGTCGACACTCATGGGAAATATCTGGGGGTGATGATCGGCCCTACTGGGCCTGCGGCTTCGTGGCATCCTGTGCTGGTCAAGTATCTTTCCAGGGTCGGGCACATTAAGACGCTGAAGCTCGGTTTAGTTCAGAACATCTATGCCTACAACTCGCTAGCTTTCCCGATCTTGACGTACATGATGCAGGTACTGCCGGTTAGGCCCGAGGTGATTCGAGCCGAAACGAACGCTCTTCAAAGGCTGACCATGGGCCCAAGGTTCGCCATCCCCACCCTTGTTCTCAAGAACTCACTGGACCTCGGGTTCCCTGTCGAGCCCCGCCACCTCCAGGCCACGAACAAGGCCGCTATGTTTCGGGTCGCTCTTCAGAGTTCAGCCTTCGCTAGAGTGAAGGAACGCCTGCATTTTCTAGAGCACGAAGACATCGAACGACTGGCTGTTGTTCGGCACAGGTCTTGGCTCGCAGAGTCTATTTGCGGCTCCCTGATCAAGAATTGGGACGAGTTCATGACGATTTGCCCGTCGATCAATGAATACACGCACGATGTTCAGCGAAAAGTCACGATTGCCGTTGCCGAGAACATGGGTCGCCCATCAATGCCTACCCTTCTCCTCCCAAGGATTCGGAAGTTCTGGAGTGAGGCCCCCATGGGCCACGCCGAATTTATTTTTCGAGCCATTTTAAACGCCGCTACCAAACAAGCCCCCTTCGTTGCCTCCTCTCTCCTCAAGTCTATTTGTAATGCGTGGCCCACGTCGGCCAGATTTCGATCAGGGAACCGTTGCTGCGTCCTGGGCTGCGGTGCTGCAGACTCAGACCACATTTCCCACTACTTTCAGTGCCCTGTGCCGCTGCCACTTCTTCCTAAGATCATTCCGTCGCTGCCGCCTGATTTCCTCGAGTGGAATGCTATTGATCGTTTGCTGTTGAGGCCTCCTATGCTGTCCTGTAGAGCCGTGCATGGTGCCACTCTTGTGCATGATCTTTTGCTCTCGACGTATAACACTCTGCGCTCTCAATCGACCCAGGCTGGCCCTAGCAGGGTCGAGGCTCTGATGCGGGCAAGGGCCCGAGCAGTGGCCAAGCGGAAGAGGGCCATTCGAGAGTTGCTGACGCAAGGCACCCAGCCCCCCTATGGAGCCTGACATCATCATCATCATCATCATCATCATCATCATCATCATCATCACCATCATCGTCATGTCACCGCTGGCACCATCACCATCAGTAGCACCAGCATTACCATAATCATCAGCAACGACATCACATAAACATCGTCACCATCGTCACCATCACCATCCTCATCGTCATCGTTGATCGTTTGTCGTCACTGTTGGGCTCGTCGGGCTAGAATCTGGAGGGCGACTCGATCCGGAGTGTCGTCAGTGAGTAAATAACGAGGATGTCTCGTGTGGGGGCACTTCCGTATGGGGTCCCCATTTCTATGTTGGAGTCCGAGCGGGGCCATCCGAAACGCGTAATTGTCTTCACTTCGGGGCTCCTCGGGCTTGAACCTGGAGGAATTCTGGAGCGGGAGCCTCGTCAGTAGGTGAATCGGGAGGATGTCTCGAGCGGGAGTCCTTCCCCATGGGATCCCCACTTCCATGTTGGAGTCCGAGAGGGACCATCCGAACCGTGTAGTTGTCGTCACTTTTGGGCGTCTTGAGGTTACATTTGGGGGAAGTCTCGAGCGGGAACCGATGCGCAGGGGCGTCACCATCGACTGCGCCAAGGACAAGGACACCGGCCGCACGGGCATGTCGGACGAGCAGTGGTTGCTGCATCTTTACGTCATGTTCTCCTGCGCCACGACACGCATGCAGAACATGCTGATTGTGCGGCTGCTCTGGCGCGAGTTTCTGGAGCGCGTGCCGCCGGCGTCCGTGCGGAAAGCTTTCTGTGGGAGCTGGACAAGCTAGCGGATATCTCCAGGGCCGAGGCGGAGCAGCTCGCGGCACAGCCAGGCTTCGCGCTGCTTCCCGCGCGGGCGCGGCGGCGCCCCGCTCGAGGCCCGCCGGGTTGTGCCCACGGCTCGCTCCCGCCCCGGCGGTTCGCGGGGCTGTCCCAGCGGTCTGGCCCGCGGGGTCGCTCCAATGGCTCGGCGATCTGGCCATTCACCACCCACAAAACCACCCCAACCCAACCCGAAGGCCTCGATTTGCCCTCCATTTCCAGTGGGGGGGGGTCGGGGAACACTGAAAACACACAGATGGAACCCGTACCCCCCCCCAACCCGAAATTGGGGTCTTCGGGTTGGGTTGGGGTGGTCTGGTAGGTAGTCAGCCATCGGGAGACGCGTTCCAATCGGCCGTGGCGGCGACGGCGCCCCAACGAACATCTATCTGTGCGCCGCTGGTTGCAGCGGCGGGGGCGGAGGCGGATGGGGGAGAAGCAGCAGGAGGACGGGGAGAAGGCCCTCCTCCTCCTCCTCCTCCTCCTCCTCCTCCTCCTCCTCCCCTCTCCTCCTCCTCCTCCTACTCTTCCTTCCCTCCTCCCTCCTCCCTCCCTCTCCTTCTGATCTCCTCCTCCTCCTCCTCCTCCTCCTCCTCCTCCTCCTCCTCCTCCTCCTCCTCCTCCTGCTCCTCCCTCCCTCACACCACGGGGCGCGACGAGGGCCTCCGTCCGAGGGAAAAAGAGACGGACGAGGAGGAGGTAGGAAATCACCACCGACAAGACCACCCCAACCCAACCCGAAGGCCTCGATTTGCCCTCCATTTCCAGTGGGGGGGGGGTCGGGGAACGTTGAAAAAACACATAGAACCCGTACCCCCCCCCCCCCACCCCGAGATTCGGGTCAAATTCGGGTCTTCGGGTTGGGTTGGGGTGGTCTGGTAGGTAGTCCAGAAAAGAGCCTCAGCTTTCCAGTGGCCGGCGATGACGATTCCATCTGCGTTTGGGAGTTTTTCGTGCGGGCTCCGACTGTCGGAGTAATTACATGTTTCTTTTCTGATTCCGCCGCATGTCCCTTCCATGTTTTCTTCCCCCATCCACTTTCGTTCCGTTTTCTTCCTCTTGTTTCCTTCCTCCCCTATTCCAAGCCTCCTCCGTTACTCTTCGCCTTCTCCTCCACCCCTGCTCGTAAATTGTGTTCCTCGTCCTCCTCCTCCTCCTCCTCCTTCTCCTCTTCCTCCTCTCCCTCCGTCGGCGCCGCCGACGACGCCGACGACGCCGACATCGACAATGGCGACCACAATGCCGCCGTCCAAGCTGACAGCGACGCCGCCGCTGCCGACGACGACGACACCGAGCAGGCCGGCGCCTCCTCGGACGCGTTGCCGCCGCCGCATCTGTACGAGGCCCTCGAGGGCGGCCGTGCGTCGCAGGCATCCCGCCGCACGGGCCGCAGCTGCCGCCGTCGGGCGGTGCCTCCGTCGTCGAGGCTCGAGGGCCGACATGTTGGGAATTTCTTGTCGGGGCGATCGAGAAGGGTGCGGGAAAAGAGGGCACAAGGACCGAGAGCTGCTTGTGTCCATTTTGCACCGGAGTCGCTGTCCGCCCTGCCGCGGACGTTGGTTATTGGAGGCAGGACGCCGCCTGCCCAACAGCGGCCGCGGTGGGTCTTGGTCAACATTTGCTGTTGGGCATTGTGCCTATTTTTTCCCAACCATCTTGTGGTGTTGGGTCCTCGTTTTGAAGGGACGGTCCCTGCGTCCTCCTCTCCTCTCCTCCTCTCCTCTCCTCCTCCTCCCCCTCCTCCTCCCTCCTCCCCCTCTTCCCTGCGTTTCACCCACCCAGTACAGCGCTTCGTAGGCCCATAGGAGCTCCGCCGAAGGCCCCAGTGCTGCCGCCCGCATGCGTCACCCACACCCAATTCGGCACACCCCTCACTAGGAGCTCCGCCGAAGGCCTCAGTGCTGCCGCCCGCATGCGTCACCCATACCCAGTTCGGCACACCCCTCACACGTTTCGTGGCCCCATAGGAGCTCCGCCGAAGGCCCCAGTGCTGCCGCCCGCATGCGTCACCCACACCCTTCGGCACACCCCTCACACGTTTCGTGGCCCCATAGGAGCTCCGCCGAAGGCCCCAGTGCTGCCGCCCGCATGCGTCAGGCACACCACAATTCGGCACACCCCTCACACGTTTCGTGGCCCCATAGGAGCTCCGCCGAAGGCCCAGTGCTGCCGCCCGCATGCGTCACCCACACCCAATTCGGCACACCCCTCACACGCTTCGTGGCCCCATAGGAGCTCCGCCGAAGGCCCCAGTGCTGCCGCCCGCATGCGTCACCCACACCCAATTCGGCACACCCCTCACACGTTTCGTGGCCCCATAGGAGCTCCGCCGAAACCCCAGTGCTGCCGCCCGCATGCGTCACCCACACACAATCCGGCACACCCCTCACACGCTTCGTGGCCCCATAGGAGCTCGCCGAAGGCCCCAGAGTGCTGCCGCCCGCATGCGTCACCCACACCCAATTCGGCACACCCCTCACACGTTTCGTGGCCCCATAGGGAGCTCCGCCGAAGGCCCCAGTGCTGCCGCCCGCATGCGTCACCCACACCCAATTCGGCACACCCCTCACACGTTTCGTGGCCCCATAGGAGCTCCGCCGAAGGCACCAGTGCTGCCGCCCGCATGCGTCACGCACACCCAATTCGGCACACCCCTCACACGTTTCGTGGCCCCATAGGAGCTCCGCCGAAGGCCCCAGTGCTGCCGCCCGCATGCGTCACGCACACCCAATTCGGCACCCGCTCGCACGCTTCGTGGCCCCAGCTCCGCCGAAGGCCCCAGTGCTGCCGCCCGCATGCGTCACCCACACCCACTTCGCACACCCCTCACACCTTCGTGGCCCCATTCCGCCGAAGGCCCCAGTGCTGCCGCCCATACCCACACCCAATTCGGAGTTTCGTGCCCCATAGGGAGCTCCGCCGAAGGCCCCAGTGCTGCCGCATGCGTCCCGCACACCAGTTCGGCACACCCCTTACACGTTTCGTGGCCCCATAGGGAAGAAACTCTACCAAAGGCCCCAGTGCTGCCGCCCGCATGCGTCACCCATACCCAATTGGGCACACCCCTCACACGTTTGCGTGGCCCCATAGGGAGCTCCGCCGAAGGCCCCAGTGCTGCCGCCCGCATGCGTCAGGCACACCCAATTCGGCACACCCTCACACGTTTCGTGGCCCCATAGGGAGCTCCGCCGAAGTCTCCAGTGCTGCCGCCCGCATGCGTCCCGCACATTCACTTCGGCACACCCCTCACACGTTTCGTGGCCCCATAGGGAGCTCCGCCGAAGGCCCCAGAGTGCTGCCGCCCGCATGCGTTCCGCACACCCATTTCGGCACACCCCTCACGCGTTTCGTGGCCCCATAGGGAATGCATCCCGCACACCCATTTCGGCATACCCTTCACACGCTTCATGGCCCCATAGGGAGCTCCACCGAAGGCCCCAGTGGGTGTGCCCGCATGCGTCCCGCACATCCATTTCGGCACACCTCTCACGCGTTTCGTGACCCCTCACAGGTTTCGTGGTCCCATAGGGAGCTCCACCGAAGGCCCCAATGGGTGTGCCCGCATGCGTCCCGCACACCCAATTTGGCACTCCCCTCGCACGTTTCGTGGCCCCGTAGAGGGGCTCCACCGAAGGTCCCAGTGCTGCCGCCCACATGCGTCCCGCACACCCATTTCGGCATACCCTTCACACGTTTCGTGGCCCCATAGGGAGCTCCGCCGAAGGCCCCAGTGGGTGTGCCCGCATGCGTACCGCACACTCATTTCGGCACACCCCTCACGCGTTTCGTGACCCCTCGCACGTTTTGTGGTCCCATAGGGAGCTCCACCGAAGGCCCCAGTGGGTGTGCCCGCATGCGTCCCGCACACCCATTTCGGCACACCCCTCGTACGTTTCGTGGCCCCGTAGGGGGCTCCACCGAAGAAGATATTCACAACTGCGGTACTCACAATTGCATATGGTTGGGTCCTTCGCCAGGATAATTTCCGCACCCAGTTTGGGTGTCCAAATCTTTGCATGCTGAAGCTCTGGAGGCCTCCAGGGAGCTCTGGAGGGCCAGGGACCTTCAGAGGTTTCCGGGGGTCGCAGGCGTCTTCGGCGGGAGCTTCGTCGTCGCCGTCGTCGTCGTCGTCGCCGTTGCCGTCGTCGCCGTCGTTGCCGCCGTCTGCGTCGGAGTCGGAGTCGGCGGCCATGTCGTCGAGCATCGATCATTGATGATCGAAGTGTCTGGAAGCTATGTTGGTTCTTTTGGGGCCTCTGGAGGGTTCTGGGGGTCTCCCTGGAGGCCTCTGGGGACCTCCTCGGGTCGTCGTCCAGCCTCGGCGTCGTTGTCGTCCTGGGCGTCGGCGTTCGCATAGGCGGCGGCGGGGCCGATGCCGTCAGTATCCGGGGCGTCGGCGTTGGCGTCGGTGTCGTCGGCGTCGGCATAGTCGGCGTCGGCGTCGTCTCCGCTGGGGGTCGAGCTGAGCGCTGCGATGTTTTTGCGAGTTTCAGAGGGCGCCCTCGCTGCCTCGGTTAGATCCGCCGTGAATCCTGACCAGCGGGTGCTCCAGGAGAAGTCCAGGGGTCGGCCGTCGTCGGCGCCCTCGTCGTCGGCTTCGGCGCCTTTGGCATCGTCGGCGTCGTCGGCGCCTGGGTCGTCGGCTTCGCCGCTGGCGGAGGTGGAGGCGGGTGAAGAGGGAGAGGAGGAGGGACAGACTGATGGTGGAGGAGAAGAGGGAAGAGTAGCAGTAAAAGGAGGGTATGGAGGAGGAGGAGGAGGAGGAGGAGGAGGAGGAGGAGGAGGAGGAGAAGGAGGAGGAGGAGGAGGAGGATGAACAGTCGGAGGAGGAGGGAGGGGAGGAGGGACGACGAGGGAGGTGGATGGTGGGGAGGAGGAGGAGGAGGAGGAGGAGGAGGAGGGAGGAGGAGGAGGAGGAGGAGGAGGAGGGAGAGGAGGTGAAGGAGGGGTGTGGTGCAAGTGGAGGAGCTGTGAAAGTGGAGGAGGATGAGCGGAAGGCACGTGCCGCGGCGCGCGGGTGGTGCTGGCGGACAGGTAGCCATCCTTGGGCATCAACGCGGCGCTGGACACCACTGGTCGAGTCGCTCATCAGTAACACCACAAGAAATGTGGTGGCGCCCATTGGCCAGGCAACCCTGACAGAGAAGCTGGCGAGGGACTCCGCGGGGCGGTCTCGTGGCTGAGGGGCCGCGCTGGCGTCGACTCTTGCGCGCGGACCCAGCTCGGAGGCGACGCCGCTGTGACGCACGGTGCAGCCCCCGAGCGCCTTCCTTGTCGCGGGGATTATTTTCTCGGCCAGAGTCCATCCCGAAGAAGGCCGCGGCCCAGTCGCCGGGCCGCTGGAGCCTACTCGCCAGAGATAGGCTGATCTGCGTTGCGCGGGGCGGCCCAGGCTGGCGCACCATCGCTGCGGTGAGCGACTCCGGCACTTTGCTCGAGGGTGCCTCCCTTATCATCGCCCCAGGCGTTCCGGGCACGGTGCCGCAAGAAGGCAGAGGGCCTGCTGCTCAGCCACTGGCCCGGCTTGGCCAGCTCACCCACGACGCTGGGGGCGCAGGCCATCTCTGCTTACCAAGGTGTCCTCACCCAACCCGATGACCACCCAACATTTCGGATTCGGGGGTGCACGGGTTCCATCATGTTTCCTCAATGTTCTTGAGTGCCTCCCCAGTGGAAATCGACGAGTCCAACTGTGACTTCGGGTTTGGTTGGGGTGGGTTGGCCGGTAGTCAGTCCACTGGCGACGGCGTGAAGATTGCCCAGGGCCTCAGCGCACGCCTGGCGGGCATGACCTGGGGGCAGCGTGCACCCCCCGCGGAGGCCCCAGGAGAGAACCAAAAGGTGTTCGGCGCCGAGCTGCCGCGCGGCGCGGGCTGCTGCTCGACGGTTGCGGCAGGATGTCCACGGACGAGCTGGGCACCCGGGCAAGTGGCGGCTCGCACGGAGCTGGCGGAGCGCTGTTGAGGCAGAGCTGGCCGCGCGTCGCGCCGCACCCTCCGCGCGGGCGGTTTCGCCCAAGTGTGGAACGGGAGGGCTGCGCATCACAGACGGTGAGCGGCGTGGACGTGGCGGAGAAGCGCGCTGCGGTGCGCAGCCGCTCCCGAGGTCCACGAGATGCATCCATGTCGACGACCTCGTCAGCTGAGCTCGGCAGCTCTCTTCGTCCTCCTCACTCTCCACACGCGTCTGTCGCACGTTGCAGTGTAAGCTCAGTTCAGCTTCCACCACTTGCCCTGCTGGAGGAGGGAGGGGGTCATGAGGGAGGAGGTCGGGAGAAGGGGGGCATGAGGAGAAGGAACACGATCGGCAGAAGAAGACGTGTGGAGGGATCGGGGGAAGTCGGGGGGGATTGGGGGAGCGAGGTGTAAAGGGGGAATGGGGTTGAGTGCGATCGGAGGGCTGCTGGAGGAGGGGGAAATGGGAGAGGGCGGGGACGGGGCAAAGGCGTGAGGCAGCCCATGATTTTGGTATGTGAGTCGGCGGCGAGCGAGGGGGAGGAAATGAGAAGGAGAAGGCCTTCTAAGAAGGCGGCGGGACTTCTCAGAAGCCCTCCACTTCTAAGGTTCGGACGGTGTCTCTTACTATCTCACTGCGCGCAGGTGGCAGCACATTCGACCTATCAACCCAAGTCCATAGCCCTTTTGGCTCAAGCCAGCGCGGCGTCCACCGGCAGCGGGGCGACGCAAGACAGCCACTCACCGCGCTTCTCTCCCTGGACCGAAGATCTGCCCTCGCCCAGGGAGGGGCGGCGGAATGCGAGAGTGAGACCTCGCCTCGGGACCTGGACCTCAGGTGGGCGCTTGGCGAAGCACCTGCCGATGCCCACCACATCGGGGATGCGGCGGTCGGCCTTTTGGGAGGCTGCGCTGGTGTCGGCCAGATCTGGGCCCCCAGCGGGGCCCCAACCCCCTCGCGCTCCCAGATCTCGCTGCAGCGAACGTCGCCGGCGTCGAGCATCTGTTCCCGCGCGCCTGTCCACCTCCGCCCTCAGGGAAGCAGCGCCGCGACGCTGTCTATAGCCTGGCATGTCCTCCTCCCTCCTCGAGGGGGCCCCCGGAGGCCTCCAGAGATCCCCGGAGGCCTCTGCAGGGACCAGGCCGCCCGAGCGCTTGGGCCGCGACCCCGCACATGCGGAGCGCTTTGCCTCGCGGACGTCTCGGCGCGGAGCGCACCCGGGCGACCGCGCGCCCGCGCGGCAGCGCGCCCCGGACTCCAGAGAACCCCGACCGCGAGGGCGCGGCTGCGGAGGCGTGCCCGCCGCTCTCGTTCACCAGCCTCGAACGTATCCCTATCCCTAAGATTGACACGCCAAAAGGCGATGCCAATCCCTAAGATCGGCACCGTGAGGAGGTGCCCAGCACATCATAGGGATAGGGATATGTTCCAGGCTGGTAACTCGTGGCGAGCACCCCTCCCCGCTCGCTCCCGGGACGCTGCTCCTCCCGGCCGCCGCCGCCCGCGCGACCGCCATGCCGGGCCCCTCCTGCGGGCGCGCCCGGGGCGGCGCCGCGCTCCGCGCGCTGGCCCTCGCCGGCGCGCTCGCGCTCGCGGGGCCGCGGCTCGCCGCCCGGGGCGGAGGCGCCTGGGCTGCCGGGGGGGCCCCGGGAGCAGCGCGCCCGCCCGCGGCGCGGTCGCGCGGGAGGCCTGGCGGTGGCGCCCGCAGCAGTCGGCGGCGAGCGGGGACCCTGACCTTCCAGGAGGGTTAAAAAAATAGCTCCCGACTTAAAAACCTATCCCAAAGCTATTCTACGTCTTGGTTTTAGGCTGTTTCGCTCGGCTTTTTAGGTTTTTAGGTATCCAGTGCTAAAAAAATAGCTCTCTGGAAGGTCAGGGGAGGGGGGGGAGGGAGGAGGCTCTGCAGAAGGCGGCGGGGCTCCTCACAGACGGCCCCCCGGCCTTCGGGGAGAGCCCGCCCCCATCTCGCTTCCCCCCCTGGGGCTGGCCGCCGCCGGAGAAGGCCTCTGCGCACAGCAGAGCGCCGGGCCGGGGCCATCCTGGGCCAGGGGGCCCCTCCCATCTCGCCCCCTTTCCCCCTCCTCCCCCTCGCCTCCTCGCCCTCCTCGCACGCCTCGCCCTCCCTCACGCGCTGCGCACAGACACCCCTGGCCCTGGCCGGGGCGGGGTGTTGGCGCCACGCCGGGGCTCAGGGAGGCCCTGGCCAGGCAGAGCGTTGGGGTGTGTCAGGGTGCCTTCTCCGTGGGGCAAGGCCTGGAGCTGCGCGCAGGCCCCCCCCCAGGGGTACGGTCAAAATCCGCATCGGATAGGGGAACGAACAATGACATAAACATACAAACTCGGAGGTCCGCGCGGATTTCTCTCGGATCGGCAGTGGACCCCCCTCCCTGGCGCGCGGAGCGCGCCAGGAGCGGCGCTTGAGGCGCCGCCAAGGGGGGCCTCAGCGCCGATCCGAGAAATCCGCGCGGACCTCGGAGTTTTTAATGTTTATGTCATTTCTTTCCCCTATCAAAAGGATGAGTGATCTCACAAGGGTGCCCTTGCATCCCTGGGCCCTTCCCCCAGCCCGTATAGCCAATGGCCATGGGCTTTCAGCTTCGGCGTCGATTTTTGGGCGTCAAAGGGCCTTGCATCCTTGCCGCGCATCCGTACCCATCCGTCGTTGAAAGAAGGTCTATTTTGGAGCCCCAGGTTCTAATCTACTTTAAGCGCCTTCCTCCTTCAAAATGATCGAGTGGCTTCACCTTCTCCGTCCTCTTTTTCGGGGGCGGGCGGATACCCAATCTATGTTCAACGCCTTCCTACTTCATGCTTCTGCCTACTTTCGGGGGAGCGTAAGACCTGGGTTTGCCAGGACTCGGGTTCGCCATCGTTTTTTGACGACCGCGCCTCGGATTTTGAAGAGGAGGAGTTTCGTGGGATGTCTGCAGCGGGAGGCCTCGTCAAAATGCAGGCTCGGCCTCGTCATTTTTTTGACGACCTTCGTCGGGGATTTCCGAGTCCCCTGTACCCAGGTCTTACGTCCCCCTGATACTTCTCCCGACCCATGGGTCTGATCCGGGCGCACTGCTGCAGCCCCGGCTGGCCTCAGCAGGCCCCTCGGCTCGCCGACGTGCGGTCGGGGCACTTCTGCGCCGCCTCTGGCGGCACTCCACACGGGGCGCCCCGCGCCCCAGGGTCTTGAGCCCGGTCCAGGCGCCTCGGCCTGCAGTGCGGCCGATGTCTAAGATATCCACAGCCAGTGCGCCTTGGAGTTTCGGGCACCCTTCCCCCAGAGACATGAGGCGCACTGGATGTGTATGTATGAAGATCGGGGACCCCGGAGCCTAGTTCGTATCCATATCCAGTGCGCCTCGGCCTTGCGGCGCCCCTCCCAAGAAAGTCCAAGACGCACTCGAGGATACATATATTTATATATATATATATGTATATATGTATGTATATATATATATAGAGAGATATATTGCCCACAATTTTTACTGCCTGGGCCTGCTGAGGCCAGCTGGACAACCTTGGGGGGCTGTGCATGCACAGCCCCACGCCTTGCCATCTCAGCGGGGTTGTACGGCGAGCTGCCTCGCCTACGGCACCCGGGGACGAGGCCATGAGGCAGGCTTATCAGCTCGAGCTGGAACGCCAGGGCCTCCTTCGCGAGCAACTGGAGGCCAAGGGCTCAGTGGTGGATGCGCCTGCGTGCTTGCCCGATGAAGGCGGAGTCGATTGGTTTCAGATGTATACGAGCATTGCCGCCGCCAATGCTGCCCTCGAAGAGCAGCTCGTCGCCTTGAGCGATGGTGAGAAGGACTACGAGGACATGCGTGACGTAGCTGCGAACACGCCCGTGATTTTCAAGATACAGTTGCCGCAGCAAGAGCTCGAGGATTCAATAGAGCTCGTGCGATACTTCGGCAAATGTGCAGCTTTCTATTTGGTGCAGGCCAGTATGCCACTCGGGCTGCAGCTGACCAAAAAGTACAGTGGTGATCTCGCCGGCGCCTTCGTGGTAGAGAAAGTGATCCCTGGGGGTTCTGCAGCGGCTTCTGGGAACATCTTGCCTGGCGATGTGCTGCAAGCGCTGACGATTGCCACCGAAGGGTACGACAGATCTGGCTGGACGGACGTCATGTCAAGTTTCGTCGGTGGAACGCAGGGGGGGAGTTGGCGACAGACTCTGGCAGATGCCTCGTTGATCGGTTCCCTGGACGAGCTGGTGGACGCCATGAAAGGAAACTCTGCCTGTGGGCCTGATGTTGGCCTGACCCTAATCCTCCAGGAGAAAATAACTGCGTAAGCATACATTTTCGGAGCTCCGCGTGGATTCATTGGATCTGCGCTGGTCCCCACTTGTGGCGCCTCCGACGCTCCTCCCTGGCGCGCTTCGTGCGTCAGGGAGGGGGTCCAGCGCAGATCCAAGCAACCCGATTGGAATTTCGAACACATATGTTTTTGTCGTTTTTTTGTTCCTCTAGATCTTCGAGAGGAACACTGCGACTGGGCCAGCTCCGGCTGTTGTGCTGCAGCCCTGCACCGAAGACGGAGCCACCCCGCTCCCCACCGCTCCCACGTCCATGCCGCCGCTGAGACCGCCCTGAAGCTGCAGCACAGTCTCTTCGTGCTCCAGGCCAGAAGAGCCGAATGAAGGATTGCAAAAAAGCCAAGGATTGCAAAAAAAACCCTTCGAAGGATTGCAAAAAACCAATCCTTTTTTTTTTTTTTTTGCAATCCTGGGTTTTTTTTTGCAATCCTTCGAAACAATCGCACACAGTCAGCCTGTTTGTTTTAGAGTTCCGCGCGGATTTCATGAATCGGCGCTTGGCTCCGCCTGGCGGCGCACCCCCGTGGCGCGCCCCGCGCGCCAGGGAGGGGGGTCGAGCGCCGATCCAAGAAATCCGCGCGGAACTCCATACGTTTTTTTTTTTTTTTTTTTTTTTTTTTTTTTGTTTTTTTTTTTTTTTTGTTTTTCTCTCTCTCTCTCTCTATCTCTCTATATATATAAACAACCGTCTCTTTTCATATTATTGTGGAGAACAGTCGCGTCCGAGCCGTGTACTGCTTTTCCGCCTGGCGGTCTCACTTGTGACATCGCTTCCGCTCTGAACCCCGAGACATGTTCACCGATCTGTCGGTGGTCCACTGTGAGGGTGCGTCGGATTGTCGAGGCGGCGTCGCCGCTGCCTGCGCCAGGTTTTGTGTCGAGGCACCGCGCCATCCGTCTTTTGCGTAGATCTCAAGTTGTTATACTGAACCGAGCGTCGCGGAGATTCTACGAGAGCAGTCCAAGGAAGGGTGAGGAGGAGGCGGAGGCGGAGGAGGAGGAGGAGGAGGAGAAGGAGAGGGATGGGAGCAGCTGCACACTCATCCCAGAATTTGACCCACAATGAAATATGGCAAGGAGGAGAAGAGGGCAGAGAACAAGAGCAGGCTGCTCAAAGCCTGGTTTTACGAAGCCTGGTTGTATGAACGCATGAAGCCCCAGAAGTCTCTTCACATTCTGCCATGCGGTAGAGGTGAGCAGTCCTCACGTCTTTGCAAAGAAAAACCTCAACACCCATGCCTGGATCGGGTAGGGGTAAGCGGTTGGGCGCGGAAAACAAGTCCATGGCAGTTTTTTAGAGCCTTGGCAAACGCCGTCCCAGCCAGCCACTGCCAGACTCTGCAGCATGCCAGCTAGCCTTGTCCTTCTCCTCATCTCTTTACCCACGTGTTAGATGCACGCACCTTGATTTTTGGGAATTCTTTCCAAAGACTCTGCACGCGCTTTGAGTCTCCTGCGCATCCTGCAGGGCTGATCTCGAGTCAATGTTGAAGCAGTGCTTGACCAATTTGTTGTAGGCATCTGCAGAAGACGATTGTGAAGGCCTTACGGCCAGTGCCGCCGACCCTGAAGACGGCGACGAGGACGACGAGGAGAAGGAGGGGCAGGAGGAGGAGGAGGCGGAGGACACGGTGGAGGGGGAGGAGGAGGGGCAAGACGAGGAGGAGGAGGAGGAGGAGTAGGAGGAGGAGGAGGAGGAGGGGGAAGGAAGAAGTCGCCTTGCTGCTGCTTGCCTTTGCATCTCTCTCCCGTCCTACCTACTTCTTGCACCGTCCGTCTCTGTTCTCGGTGATCCAGGCCTCGTTATTCTGCTCTGAGCGGATAGCCGACGATTTTTTTGAAGACAAGGCCGCGCCCTAGGATACACAGACTCCGACGGAGGGCTCGCACCAGGCACTTGGACAGTCGCCGCCATGGAGATTCCCTGGCGGCGGCGGCCAGTCGCTGCGCCCACGGCCGTTGCCACAGCAGGGTATGCAGAGCACACCGCGGCAGTTGGCGGCATCCGAGGGCGAGCGCCAAATCTCGGGGCAGCCGTGGACAGAGCCGAGCCGGCGGAAATGCCCGGCAAGGGAACCGCTCAAGATCAACGGCACCGTAACGGGTATTTACTGTCGGGTACTTTGAAATTATGCCGAAAGTTGCCACTTTAGGGTCTTTTTTTGGCATTGCAGCGTTGCCCACATCGGGGAGGGTTAGGTTCGCAGGGTCACTGGCCAAAGTACCTGTTAGTGGAGTCCCCGTTAGAGGGGCGCTGACAACAGACGGTAGTCAAAGCACACGGGGGTCAGTCAGGGCGCCGAACATAGCAGGATCCTGCATAGCCAGGGGTGCATTGACCTGGGCTAGCGCGCAGGATCCTACAGGATCCTGCAGTGCTAGGGCTGCATTGATCCGGTTAGCATGCAGGATCCTGCAGGGCCTGACTGAGCCTTGTTTGCATTGACCCGAGGCAGCTGGTCTCCGAGGGAAAGCCAGCGCCAGTGCCCGGGGGAGCCGCCAACACGCAAGTTCTTGAAGCTTTGCGTATCCTCGCGAGCCCGCTTCCTGTTGCCTCACCCCCTGCTTGGTATTGTCTCTTTTCGCTTTCCTCTTCCCGTGCGCTAATTTAGGCCGTCGCCCCTGTGCTTCGCCCCTTGACGCCGCCCGACCTTCTCGCCGCGGTCGCGATCAACAAATCCTCACGAGCCCATCCAGAAACGATGCCCTGGTGAGTTGTCGGGAGGAGGGGTGTAGATGAACACATGGAGACCAACGACGGTGCGCGCGGAGACCACAAGGAACCTCTTCGAGGCCTCTTGTAGACCTCTTTGCGATCCTTCTGGGAGCCACTGGGGTCCTCATTGGGGGCCCGAGCGCGCCCTGGGCCACCGTAGAGGTCATCGATCAAACAGGCGGGCGGCATGGATTAGCACTGCTTCCCCCGAGAGCAAGAACATCTCGTTTGTTCAGGCCCTCGTCGATCACTCTTGGGACGTTTCTGGGTGATTTTGGGGTCTGCTCCGGCTTCTTCTTGGCCCCTCAGGGGCTCTCGTGGCTCATTCTGGCAGATTTCGAGAATCCAGAACATCTGCAAAATCATACTACGGTTTGGAAGGGGTTGGGCCTTGGGGGCGTCCTTGGAGCGCTCCGTGGCAGCTTGGAGCCGTCGTAGGTTTGTCTTGGGGCCAGTTGGAGGCATGTAGGAGGGAATACTGAGCCAATTCCATCTTGGGGCCACCTTGGCCCAGCACGCCTTCCAATCATACCTCCGAACAGTACGACTCATTCAAACACTTCGGGTGTCTTCAGTTGTTTTCTGTATGGGAAGGGAGTGGTGCCGATTAGCGCTGCCCCTTTAGAACACCAACCGTCGCCTCTTGGGGCCCCCCTGCGACGGTATTCGAACGCTCTTGGGCGCTCTTGGGGCCGTCTTGGACTTATTCTGGGCTCTTCTTGGGGCTCGCTTGAGCGATCTTGGGGCCATCTTCAGGCCTCAGAGGTCCATCTGAGGTGAAAAGGCAAAGCCAGAGGTGGTGTTTGAAGGATTGTGGTTTGTCGGGGATCGCCTTGGCATGCTCGGGGGCCATTTAGAGCCGTACCAGGGTAGTCGTCTTTTGTGGCCTCTTGGAGTCATGGTCGACGTCGGGGGGGGGCGCGAATTAGCGCTGCCCCTCTGGAGCGCATGGAGGTCTTCGAGGCTATCTGGTCGCAGCTCTGGGCCCCTCTTGGGACTCTCTCGGGCGATCTTGGAGCCACTTTCAGGCCTCAGAGGCCCGTCGGAGGCGAAAAGGTGAGAAGGCACATATCACTGAAACACCAAAGGTTTTCAACCATATGCTGGCTTCCCGGGAGTCTCCTTGGGAGGCTCCGTGGCCAGTTTGGACAGTCGTGGGGTTGGTTTGTGGCCTCTTGAAGGCACGTTGGAGGCCATCTTGAGCCATTTTGTTGTGTATGGAGGCCACCTTGGAGGCCACCTTGGAGGCCATCTTAGGCTATCGAGGCCCCTCTCGGAGCCATCTTGGGTGCTCAGGCTCATCGCCCCCCCCCCCCTTTCCAGCCGCAGGGGAGAGGGAGAGGGGAGGGGCCAAGCTATCCCGCCCCCGCAAGCCATCTCGCTCACTCGCAGCCCGCATGCGTCCCAGCCGCCTATTCAGGCACACCTCCCACACGTTTAGGGAACTCCACCGCAGGCTCCAGTGGCGCAGCCCGCAGGCGTCCCAGCCAACCATGTCGGCATACCCCTCACACGTTTGGTGGCCCCATAGGGAGCTCCACCGAAGGCCCCCCTGTGGCGCAGCCCGCAGGCGTCCGATCTACCCATGTCAGCACACCCCTCACACACTTCGTGTTCCCATATGGGGGCTTCACCGAAGGCCCCAGTGGCGCAGCCCGCATTCGTCCCAGCCCCACCAATTTCGGCAGACCCCTCGCACGCTTCGCGTCCCCATAGGGAGCTCCACCGAAGTTTGGAGTGGCGCAGCCCGCATGCGTCCCAGCCACCCATTTCAGCACACCCCTCACACGCTTCGCGTACCCATAGCCAGCCGCCCATTTCGGTACACCCGTCACACGTTTCGTGGCCCCAAAGGGATTTCCGCCAGAGGGCCCCATGGCGCAGCCTGCGTGCGTCCCAGCCGCCCACTTCGGCACACCACTCACACGCTTCGTGGTCCCATAGGGATCTTCATGGAAGGCCCCATAGGGAGCTCCACCGAAGGTTCCACTGGCCCGCATGCGTCACAGCCGCCAATTTCGGCACACCCCTCACACGCCTCGTGGCCCCATAGGGAGCTCCACCGCAGGCCCCCGTGTCGCAGCCCGCATGTGTCAGTCGCCCACTTCGGCACACCCCTCACACGCTTGGTGGCCCCCTAGGGGGCTCCGCTGGAGGCCCCAGCGGCGCGGCCCGCATGCCCTTTTCGGAACACCTCTCACACGCTTCGCGTCCCCATAGGGAGCGTCACCGATTTCCCAGTGGCGCAGCCCGCATGTGACCCAGCCACACACCTCGCCATGCCCCTCAATGGTGAGGTGCGCGCAGAAATGCTGACAGAAGTTCGCTTGAGCGACCATTTGGGTTTCGAATGTGTTTGGGCACTTGCTTGTTGACCTTCTTAGAACGGCAACTGTTTTCAACACGATTCCGACGTGCGCGCGCACAGACGCGCGCGTGTGGTTCGCATGATACTAGTTGACAGAGTCGG
Organism: Prorocentrum cordatum; assembly: GCA_963575745.1. Lineage (NCBI taxonomy): Eukaryota > Dinophyceae > Prorocentrales > Prorocentraceae > Prorocentrum > Prorocentrum cordatum. The sequence goes on along the minus strand of CAUYUJ010016412.1, from coordinate 140,991 downwards.
CGGGTGCGCGATGATTGTTTGACGTTCTCTGCATGCGCGCGGGAGGGGTTTGCCTGCTATACTTTGGGAGAATCGCCAACATCTTATGTATTACATGTGATCTCAGCGATCTCGCGCGCGTCGCCATGTTGTGCAAGTTGTTGCAACGAAATGGTTTTGACAGCTATTCCCCAATCAGTGCTTGCACTGAAGGGGTCCTCGCGGAAGTTGAAGGATTTGGCGAAAGTTTCCCGCCGATGTTGGTCGCATTCTGAGTTCCCGGGTTCCCTTTTCTGGGTTCCCGGGTTCCCGGTTCCCAGTTCGAGGTTCGGGCCGATTTCGGAGGGCGGCGAGTTTCTTGGGTTTCCGGGTTCTTTGTCGATCTTCTTATCGATCGGTCTCACCATCGATCTCATTACCCATTTATCTATCGATCTCACCATCGATCTCACAATCGATCTCACTATCGATCTCACAAGCGATCTCACTAGAGATCGCATGAGCGATCTCGCGATCGATCTCACTATCGATCTCATTGTCTCGGTCTCACGATCGACCTTATAATCGTCCTCACTATCGATTCCACTATCGATCTCACAATCGATCTCAAGATCCATAGTATTAATGTTCAAAGTATCCACTACTTGGGTTTTCTGAAATGTAATTGAACAGCCATGTTTTGAACATGTTTGGAATCCTTGCTTCCATGATATAGTACAGTTTCGCAAGGGGTTCTCCACCGCATTCTGCATGTAGATATGGATTACACCAGAGAGAAGCCCCAATCAGTGGATGGTTTTCGCCGGGAACCCAGGAGCCCAGGAACCCAGAACCCCCCGAAATCGGCCCAGAACCAATCACCGGGAACCCGGGAACCCAGCCTGCCACCAGAATCGGCGGGAAATGTTCGCCAATCAGTGCTTGCACTGAAGGGGTCCTCGCGGAAGTTGAAGGATTTGGCGAAAGTTTCCCGCCGATGTTGGTCGCACTCTGAGTTCCCGGGTTCCCTTTTCTGGGTTCCCGGGTTCCCGGTTCCCGGTTCGAGGTTCGGGCCGATTTCGGAGGGCGGCGAGTTTCTTGGGTTTCCGGGTTCTTTGTCGAACTGATTGGGGAAAAAATCGTTCGAATCCACATTTCGAAGCAATGGCAAGGGGGGGGCGGGGGCCTCGAGGTCCGGCCTCGGCTGGGGAATTATTTAATCGCTTCGCTCATTCCGCCGGCCCACATTGTATCGCTGGTGCTATATGTCTGTGTGTTCGTGGCGAGCGAGAAGAAGTTGTAGGGTCTCGAGGGGGAGGAGGAGGAGGATGAAGAGGGGAGGATGAGGACGAGGAGGCGGTCTCTCGATGGCTTCTTGGAGTATTTTTGGGGCCAACCCTGGTCGTGGACAAGACGCCTCTTTGGGAGGCTTCGTAGGGGGGGGGCGGGGGCCTCGAGGTCCGGCCTCGGCTGGGGAATTATGGAATTATGCTGCGTCGTACTAAGGTCGGGTGCGGCGCCCACGGGCGCCCACGAGGCGCAGCAGCAGCAGCAGCAGCAGCAGCAGGGAGGAGGAGGAGGAGGGAGGAGGAGGAGGAGGAGGAGGAGGAGGAGGAGGAGGAGGAGGAGGAGGAGGAGGGAGGAGGGAGGAGGGAGGAAAGGAGGGAGGAGGGGAGGAGGAGGGAGGAGGAGGAGGGAGGAGGGAGGAGGGAGGAGGAGGAGGGAGGAGGGAAGGAGGGAGGAGGGAGGAGGGAGGAGGGGGAGGAGGAGGAGGAGGAGGAGGATGAGGAGGAGGAGGAGGGGAGGAAGGAGGAGGAGGAGGAGGAGGAGGAGGAGGAGGAGGAGGAGGAGGTAGAGGAGAGGAGGAGGAGGAGGAGGAGGAGGAGGAGGAGGAGGAGGAGGAGGAGGAGAGGAGGAGGAGGAGGAGGAGGAGAGGAGGAGGAGAGGAGGAGGGAGGAGGAGGAGGAGGAGGAGGAGGAGGAGGAGGAGGAGGAGGAGGAGGAGGAGGAGGAGGAGGAGGAGGAGGAGGAGGAGGAGGAGGAGGAGGAGGAGGAGGAGGAGGAGGAGGAGGAGAGGAGGAGGAGGAGGAGGAGGAGGAGGAGGAGGAGGAGGAGGAGGAGGAGGAGGAGGAGGAGGAGGAGGAGGAGGAGAGGGAGGAGGAGGAGGGAGCGAGGAGGAGGAGGAGGAGGAGGAGGGAGGCGAGGAGGAGGAGGAGGAGGAGGAGGAGGAGGAGGAGGAGGAGGAGGAGGAGGAGGAGGAGGAGGAGGAGGAGGAGGAGGAGGAGGAGGAGGAGGAGAGGAGGAGGAGGAGGAGGAGGAGGAGGAGGAGGAGGAGGAGGAGGAGGAGGAGGAGGAGGGGAGGAGGAGGAGGAGGAGGAGGAGGAGGAGGAGGAGGAGGGTTGCCAGGATTTCCGCCATCACAAGAGTGATTCTAAAAGAAGCACCCCCTGAACACGATGAGCAGCGCGGCTACGAGGGACCGGAGGCCCACCCGTGGAGCCCGCCAGCTTGCGGAACACGAGAAAACTTGATGCCGCCAAATGAGTCCCTCCATCATTAAGATGTTCACTCCTCCCTGGCCAAACCACGAAGAGTGGATCAGGCGACACGCACTTTGGCGCGCCGCGCGCAGCGCGCCGCGCGCAGCACGCCATTTGGCGGGCCGCGCGTTCTGACAATTCCGAGGCGGCGGGCGCACTGCCCTCACATGACGATACGACACTCGGCGTGCCGCCCCGAGAAGCCACCCGAGGGGCGCCACTCCCTCGGGCGACCGCACACCCCCACGCACGCCAGGGCGGGGGACCCTGGCCGTGGGAAGAATGGGTGTGGATCCACCATGGGCCCCCCGCAGGGGACCACCCACCCGCCCCGGCGCACGCGGTGTACGTGCCGGGTCACCGCAAGGGGTGGGATAACATGGCGACGAGGCGCAATTTGCTCTTCCCCCTTGGCTCACTACGGGCAAACAGGGGTGACGATCGGGCTGCAACCCGCCTGTTTTCCTGGGACGCCCGAGGGCACCCAGTGGCACAGGTGCCAGGAGGAGGAGGAGGAGGAGGAGGAGGAGGAGGAGGAGGAGGAGGAGGAGGAGGAGGAGAAGGAGGAGGAGGAGGAGGAGGAGGACAATGTGCAAGGTGCTCCCACCCATCCTGCGCACGAGGCGTCCACGAAGCGCCCACAGGGTGAGACCCCGAGCCGACCACCACACGAAGCGCCCACGAGAGCGCCCACGGGCGTTCCTCTTTGCGCGTGCGTGTACACTACTTCCCCGCGCACGGCCGGGGCCGACGTCGCTCCTGCCCGTGCTGCCGCCTTGGCCTAGTGCTGTTGGCCGCTGGCCGACCCCTATGGCTACACCGCGTCGCCGCGCGCCGTCGGACGCCGAAGAAGAGGACGCAGACATGATCGCGTCGTGAAACAACATTGGGGTCAAGCAGCAAGAACCTTTTCGTGCATGCACAGTTCGGGGGCTTGCTCACTACATTCGAAGTGGAAAAAGCGCAATAAACATAAACTTTCGACGCTCCGCGCGGATTTCTTGGATCCGCGCCGGGCCCCCCCTGGCGGCGCCTCCGGCGCCGCCCTTGCCGCAGATGCAAGAAATCCGCGCGGACCGCCAACAAATTATGTCTATGGCGCTTTCGTCTTCTATTACTACGTACTACCCACTATCCACAGCATGCCAGAGCCGTGCAGCCACCAGAGGCCCACCAGTGACAGATCATGCCATTTATGGCAGCATGCTGGCTTTGGGAACGTTCAGTTTTCCCACATTTTGCAACGCTTGTTGTTAGTCCGATTCTTTTGGCGACGCGTGTAATTCTACAAGTCCTGCCCGCTGCCACTACGACTGCTCTGCTTGCTCCGAGCCGTGCGGCCTCGCGCAACTAGAAGACATGCCTCCGCTGCGGGGTCAGTGTTCTTGATGTTCGTCGGCCGCAGGCGACTAGTCTCCCCCATCCCCCGACGATTCGACCAAAAAGAAGCCGCGCAGAAACAGAGGGAAACCCTGGGATACAGTCGGGGCCCTGAAGAAGGAACCCTGTTCGTTGGGGAGGGGCTCCGCGTCCCTTCGGTGTTTCACAGCTTGCCTCAGGCTTCCCTTATGTTTCCGACAGGGAATCGAAGGTTAACTTTTTGAAAAAAGAGGCCTCGTTCCTTAGTTAGGGCTCCTTGGGTCAACGCCCCGACTGTACACCCCCAGGAGGCTATTCGGATGCACCCCTGTCGAGGGTGGGCGCCCCCATCGTATAATCCCAGGGTCGGGCCCGACATTGCCGGTCCCTTCGAAACCCTTCCGCAGCCTTGGATAGGGGTCGACGCACCCCCTGTTAGTCGGAGGCGTCGTCTGCACGAGGGCCTGTTCGGCCATCGGGGAGCCCACGCGCGCGTGACCTCGCGGCGCGGGCCGATTCTGCTCCCGGGTCACGCTCTCCGTGGATGTCTCGCCGCGCGGAGGCGCGCGCGAACACTCTCGGCGACCGTGCGCCACCAACCGCAAGGCCTATGTCGGGCATGTCCTCCTGCAGGGGGGATATTCAAGAATAGTAGAAGAAGTCTGGTGACGATTATCGTGCTTTGGTGTGTGGCTATGTTTGATGTTTGGACTATGCATTCTTCGTCTTACAAAATCCGCCAGTAGGAGGACATGCCCGACCTAACCCTGGTTCAAGGTGGCAAACCTCAGACGGACGAAACGAGGAGGCGCCTCCCCACCTCACATCACACCCACGACGAGGGGATCCACTGGACGATCTGCGAGCAAGCTCATTGCGAGTAGCTGCACTCCGTTGCCGCAGATGCAGGGGCGGGGGGTCTCAAGGGAGGTGAACGAGGGATCGGCTGCAATATGTGCTGTCCCTGACATCCCCCATGATTGCGCGGTCTCCTCAAAGCTTGTGCTTTTCACCGCGCATCCTTCTCCCTCCTACTATTCCTCCCTGCAGCAGCTCGTGAGGCTGGGGAGGGATGATGAGACTGAGGGAGGAGGGGGAGGAGGAGGAGGAGGAGGAGGAGGAGGAGGAGGAGGAGGAGGAGGAGGAGCAGCAGCAGCAGCAGCAGCAGCAGCAGCAGCAGCAGCAGCAGCAGGAGGAGGAAAAAAAGGAGGAGCAGGAGGAGGAGGAGGAGAAAGGAGGAGAAAGAGTGACGAGGAGAGGAGAAAGGAGGAGGGAGCTGGCCGTTGATCCCCACCCTCCCCGCAGCAGGTTAACCCAACGGAGATCCAGGCAGTGGGCTCCCAGGACGCCGGCGCTCCGGTGCGTCAGCGCTCCAACCGTCTTATCGCAGCAGCATGGCAAGAGGGAGCAGGAGGAGAGGGACAGGCAGGGGGGAACTCGGATGTGCTGGGATGTCCTCGGAGGTTCTGGGGAGGGCCTCCAGCCACAGCTCTAAGCGGCTTCTGGAGGGTAGAATGGAGGAGCATGACGATGAGTAGGATGAGAAGGAGGGGGTAGGGGGGAGTGCGTTTGCGTATGTATTGTGGAAGACGCCTGCGGCGAATCACCGCAGCCGCCTGCCTTTTGGAAACGCCCACGCGGCCAACGTTTGGCCGAAGCTTGGCCAATCGATTGGACTATGTGTTACCCCAGCCGTTGTGAAATCCCTTTGCGGAACACTTGGGGGAGGAAGAGTAAGGAGGAGGAGGACGAGGAGGAAAGGGAGGAGAAGGATAATGAAAAGGATCATGACAATGATAAAGATAAAGAGAAGGAGAAGGAGGAGGAGGAGAAGGAGGAGGAGGAGAGGAGGAAAGGAGGAGGAGGAGGAGGAGGAGGAGGAGGAGGAGGAGGAGGAGGAAGGAGGAGGAGGAAGGAGGAGAGGAGGAGGAGGAGGAGAGGGGAGAGGAGGGGAGGAGGGAAGGAGGAAAGGAGGAAAGGAGGAAAGGAGGAACGGAGGAAAAGGAGGAAGGAGGAAAGGAGGAAGGAGGAGGTAGGAAAGCAGGGAGGAGGAAAGGAGGAGGAGGAGGAGGAGGAGGAGGAGGAACGAGGAGGAGGCGGAGGAGAGGGAGGTGAATAGAAGGAGGCTATTGATGAGTAAGGAGGAGGAGGGGAGGAGGAGCAGGAGGAGGAGGAGGAGGAGGCAGAGGATTAGGAGGAAGAAGAGGGGGCCTCTTGAGGTCCTCTTGGGGCCTCCTAGGGGCTTCCTTGGAGCCTCTTGAGGGCTTCAGAGGGGGCTCTTAGGGGCCTCCTGGGGCCTCTTCGCGGCCTCCTGGGGCCAAGATTTAGGGCGGAGCGGAGCAAGCTTTCAAGTCCCGCATGCGCGTATGCACATACAAGCAGTGCCGCCCCCACGTGCCGCGGTGCAGTTCACCGAGGTCTTCATGCCCGTTCGGAACTTCGGACAGAAGGGGGAGGGGGCGAGGGGGAGGAGGAGAGGGAGTGGGAGGCAGGCGGAGGGGAGGGCAGGACGGGGAGGAGAGGGGCCCAGGGGGTGGGCAAGGGAGCAGGGTGAGGGGGGGGGGACGAGGGGGAGGGCGAGCTCGGAACTGGAACAGGCCGTACAGTCGGGGCCCTGAAGAAGGAACCCTTTTCGTTGGGGAGGGGCTCCGCGTTCCTTCGGTGTTTCGCAGCTTGCCTCGGGCTTTCCTGATGTCTTCGACCGGAAAGCGAAGGCTAACTTCTGGAACAAAAAGGGGCCTCGTTCCTTAGTTAGGGCTCCTTGGGTCAACGCCCCGACTGTACACCCCCAGGAGGCTATTCGGATGCACCCCTGTCGAGGCTGGGCGCCCCCCCATCCTATATCCCAGGGTCGGGCCCGACATTGCCGGTCCCTTCGAAAACCTTCCACGGCCTTGGATAGGAGTCGACGCACCCCCTGTTAGTCGGAGGCGTCGTCTGCACGAGGGCCTGTTCTGGAACAGGCCGTAGAAGCTAACTTCTGGAAAGGAAGGCTGACTTCTGGAAAAGGAGGGTAACTTCTGTTTTCGACCGGAAATCGAAGGCTAACTTCTGGAAAAGAAGGGGCCTCGTTCCTCATTTAGGGCTCCTTGGGTCAACGCCCCGACTGTACTCCCCCCTCCCCCCCCCTGCCCTCCCGCCTGCCTCCTCCTCCTCCTCCTCCTCCTCCTCCTCCTCCTCCTCCTCCTCCTCCTCCTCCTCCTCCTCCTCCTCCCCCGACTGTAGAAGCAGCCACGGAAGCTCTCCGCGGCGCTCCGCGGAGGCCGACCCGCGGCACGCCGGGCAGCGCGCGCGCGCGCCCGCCCTCCGCCCGCGCGGAGGGCGGGCGCGCGCGCGATAGAGCGCCGCGCCGAGCCGGCATCCGTGCACGCGCCCGCCCTGGCCAGGCTGGGGAGGGGGGAGGAGGAGGAGGAGGAGGAGGAGGAAGAGGACGAGGCGACGAGTGGACGCGGAGCTCCTTCCTCCTCCTTCTTCCTCCCTCCTCCTCCTCCTCTTCCTCCTCCTCCTGGCCAGGCTGGGGAGGGGGGGGGGTCAAACGACGCGACGATCGGGACAAGATCGGATCGGGAGAACTCGTCATCTCTGAGAGTCGGCGGGTTTGGAGGATGTATGGGGCGCCGCGGCCGTTCCAGAGCGCTCCGGAACGCTCTGAAAGCGCTCCGGAACGCTCTGGAGCGATTTATCCCGATCCCAGCCCTGTTTTAGAGGCGGCGCGATCATATGAGGAGGAGGAGGAGGAGGAGGAGGAGGAGGAGGAGGAGGAGGAGGAGGAGGAGGAGGAGGAGGAGGAGGAGGAGGAGGAGGAGGAGGAGGAGGAGCGATGTATCCCGAGCCCAGCCCTGTTGTAGAGGACCTCGTGGAGCGCGCCTAGCCCTGTTTTAGGGGGGGCGGGGGCGCGTCTCCTCTGGTGCTCCCGGCCGGCCACGAAGACGAAGGAGCCTGGCCCAGAGGGGCAGGGCGTAGCGTTCCGGGGATGGCGCGCATCGGGTGGAGAGCCAGAGGCGGAACAGGTGCCCAGCATCCGCCTCCTCCTCCTTCCTCCTCCTCCTCCGCCCTCCCTCATCAATCCCCTCCTCCTCATCCTCTCCTCCTCCTACCCTCCTCCTCCTAGCCTCTCCCTCCTCCCCCTACCACTCCACTCTCCCTCTCCTCCTCCTCCTCCTCCCATCATCCTCTCCTCCTCCCTCCTCATCCTACTCCTCCTCCTCCCCCGCTCCTCCCCCTTCCCCCTCCTCCTCCTCCTCATCCTCTCCATCCTCCATCCTCCTCCTCACTCCGCCCCCTCCTCCCCTCCCTCCTCCTACTTTCCACCTCCTTCCCCCTCCTCCTCATCCCCTCTCCCTCCTCTCTCCTTCCCACTCCCCACTAAAACGCCTCCCGCTACTCAGCCTTACCCCTCCTCCCCCGACTTGTCACTCCATCTTCTCCCTCCCCTCCTCCTCTCTCCCTCCTCTCCTCCCCCCTCCCCCCCCTCCCCCCCCATCCCACGACTCCCTCTCCACGCCCTCCTCCTCCTCCTCCTGACCCTCAGTCACCGCCTCCCCTCTCTCCGCCTCCGCCTCCTCCTCATCCCTCCTCCCCTCCTCAGCATCTCCTGCCTCTCCCTCCTTCTCCTCCCACTCCCACTCTTCCATCCTTCCTCTCCTCCTTCTATCCTCCTCCTCCTCGCCTCCTACTCCTCATCCTCATCCTCCTCCGTCCGTCATCCATCCTCCCCCTCACATCCTCCTCCTCCTCCTCCTCCCCGCCCCTCCTCCTACGCCTCCTTCCCTCCTCCGCTCCTCCTACTCCGCCGAGCGATTTATCCCCATCCTAGCCCTGTTTTAGGGGGGGCGGGGGCGCGTCTCCTCCGGGTCTCCCGGCCAGCCACGCAGGAGCCTGGCCCATGGACGGGCAGGGCGTAGCGTTCCGGGGAGACGCGCATCGGGTGGAGAGCCAGAGGGGGAACAGGTACCCCAGATTGCGTAATAAAGGGAGGGGGGTCTCATTTCGGGGGGGGTCTCTTCCAGGCTACCTTGGAGGGCCTGGGGGGTCTGGGGACGATGTTTTGGAGGGTTCTCCCACGGGGGAGGTCTGAAACGGCTTGTCTTGGAGGGTCCAGACCCCCTCACTTTTATAACGAAATCTGGAGTACCCATCCATACCTCTACCCTACGCCCGTTTTTTCCCCTTTTGGGGGCCTCCTCGGAGGCCCTCGTCGCCACCTTTGGATTCGCCTCGAACTTCTGGTCAGAACGCACCCCAGCGGTACCTTTTGGCTTCCCCGGGGAGGATGGGGATGGGACAAATGAGGATATCGTGCATTGCATGCGGATGCTATCAGCCTCCCAGCCCCTTCCTATCAACACGATTATTGCTCTCCTCGATCGTTGCCCGCCAGACGTGGAGGGAGGGGACGGGCGAATGGGATGTCAACACGAGGGCGAGGGTTCCCAGAGGAGAGGGGTCCTGCATGCTTTACTCGCCTTCTTCGGGCCGCCTTCCACCTTTCGGGCGGGACGAAAGGGGGGGGATTGGGAAAGGAGGGGTTCGTTACGCGAGCTGGACAAAACCAGCTGCGTGAGCTGCTTCTCTGCCCTGCCCTTTGCTGTCCCCCCCTTTCGCCCAGCCCGAATCCTGCCCCCGAGGGGGGGCCTCCCAATCCGTCCCCGCTGGCGAGTGCCGCTGGGAAGTTCCGCCCCGGGGGGGCCCAGGACGTGGCTCCTCCCTCCTCCTCCTCCTCCTCCTCCTCCTCCTCCTCCTCCTCCTCCCTCCCTCCTCCTCCTCCTCCTCCTCCTCCCTCCTCCTCCTCCTCCTCCTCCTCCTCCTCTACCCCGGGCCCCCTGCATGCCGCAGCGCGGCAGAGGCGGAGACGAGAGGGCGACAGGGGAGCGGGACCTGCCCCCTCGGGACCCCCTTCGGAGACGAGGGGGAGACGCCAGAGGTCCGGGAGCCGCCGGGGGTCCCGGGAGGCTTTTCTGGATGCGCAGCACGTGCTCAGAGGACGTCCTGGAGCCTTCGACCCTCGACCCTCGATCCTCGAGGGAGGGGGATGCGGAGGAGGAGAAGGACGAGGAGGAGGAGGAGGAGGAGGAGGAGGAGGAGGAGGAGGAGGAGGAGGAGGACGGGGACCAGCGTGAACCAGAGGCGCATCAGAAATGTTGCACTCAACCCTCCCTCCGAGTTCCCTCTTCAGGGGCCCCTCCAAATCAAGAATCTTCAATGCGGGAAGTGCCCTATGTGAAGACCACCGTCCGAAACCCTCAACAGTTGCAAAGAACACCGTTCCTGCAACTTCAGCGCTGCGCGTCAAGGTGACTGTTGCGTCCTGACGGTCCCAAATCGTGTATACCACGCCATTCCAGCTACTTCGACACCGCATTTCAAAGTCGGCGTTGCGTCCTGACAGTCGTCAGTCGTCCCAGAACGCCGCTCCGTACGCGAATCCTTGATCATTTGGCAACTTTTTAAGACGAATTTGCCCGGCGGTAAGGCTAGAACATCATTTTGAAAAAGGAGCCGCCCTCAATCCGTGAACCTGCTGCAAACTTTGAGAACGAATGCTGCGCGTAGGGCTATGGCGAGAGCCGCATTTTGAACATGAGCCACCCTCCATCCTCTGCTGCAAGCGTTGAAGCCAATTGTGCACGGCGCTAGGGCGA